>JAWWEV010000167.1:59322495-59341152 GCA_035583235.1 Hafferia zeledoni | reverse complement strand
AGTGCCATGATGTGGTAAAGGGACTGGAGTTGGACCAAGGGTTGGACTTGATGATCTCAGAGGTCTTTTCCAACCCAGTCAAGAGATATATGTGTGTGTGTGAATGAATGAATGAATGAATGAATGAATGAATGAATGAATGAATGAATGAATGAATGAAAAGAATGAATGTGGTGTGTTGCCCTCACTGCTACTTTCTTTAGCCTATTATATTTTACACTAAATTATCTGAAATTGTAAATGAGGTTTCACACTCAACTCTTTATTGAAGCAGAGCTGTTCTAACTTTGGTCACACTGAATATTAACTCTGCAGAAGGTTCTGGTTTTCAGTCAGTGTTTAGGTTTCCTGTAGCGTTAGGATAACAGTAACTCTGTGTGTTGTTCCACAGCTCCAGTGCCCTCCTGCAGCACATCACGGCCCTGCTGGAGTGCAGCATCGCAGCACTGGTCACCCTGCTGGTCAGTGACCCCGTGGGGTCCCTGCACATCCGCTCCTGCAGGGTGAAGAAGCTCTCGGACTGGTACACGATGCTCTACAACCCCAGCCCCGACTACATCACCACAGTGCACTGCACTCATGAGGCCGTCTATCCCCTGTGAGTGTGAAGGCTTTTGTGCTCCTGTCTGTCCCTTCCTGTTGTACAGCTGTGTTTCTGTCAGTGCCTGTTATCAAAGTGTTCAGGTACAGCTCAGATCGATGAGTATCAGTCCCTGAAGTCTTCCATGCACTGAGCTGTTTTAGACATGAAACATTTAGCAACATTTAATGATTTTCTGAATAACCAGAGAAGGTGGCATAGTCCAGGCTATCACACAGAATCAGAATCAGAATCAGCTGGGTTGGAAAAGACCTCTAAGATCATCAAGTCCAACCTATGATTGCCCACCACCTTATCAAGCAGACCAGGGCACTGAGTGCCACGTCCAGTCATTTCTGAAACACTTCCAGGGATGATGACTCCACCAGCTCCCTACGCAGCCCCTTCCAATGTCCAATCGCTCTTTCTGTGAAAAATTTCCTCCTGATGTGCAACCTGAAACTGCCCTGGCACAGTTTAAGACTGTCCTCTGGTCCTGTCTCAATTTAGCTATGAGGCTCAAAGATTTTTTTTTTTCTTTTTGTTTTCCTTTGCTACATCTTGATCATTTCCCCCTTGGAAAAGTGAGCCCATCATTCTGTGTTTATGTTCTTTGGTTATAAGTTCTTTAGAATTCACTGAGTAACCCCAAATTCCCTGGTTGTGCCTTGGATCTTCATGAGAAAACTGCACATTTTAAGGAATTTCTCTTTTTCTTTCTTTTTTCTCCCCAGGTACACCATTGTGTTTATATATTACGCTTTCTGTCTTGTGTTAATGATGCTACTTCGACCTCTCCTGGTTAAGAAAATTGCCTGTGGTTTAGGGAAGTCTGATCGATTTAAAAGCATTTATGCAGCACTGTACTTCTTCCCCATCCTCACCGTGCTGCAGGCTGTGGGAGGAGGTCTGCTCTGTGAGTTCTCTCCTAATAACACTCATAAACATACCTGTAAATGTACACTGAGAAATAATTATGGGAGGGAGGGAAGGGACACTTTGGGAATAAGGACATTGTTTGAGGTTATTGTGAGGAGTCTCACCTGAAAAGGCTGCTGATGTCCTCACCAGGCTCCTGACCAGCACTGCTTTGCCTCAGCCAGTGCTGCTACAGACTCTTTCCCAAAACAGGAATAGAGGGGGTTACGAGAGGAAGTTACTTCAGAGGAAGTTAATTCTACTTTCTGCTAAGGCAGAGTTTGTCTGATTTTGGAGATGGATGGTGTGTAAGTTTGGGGAGATTGGCTATTTTTGGTTTAGCTTCCAACATCCTTGTCCTGTGTGGAGACGTGCCACAAAATCCCCTCTCAGCCTGACTACTTTCCTCATTATCTGCCTTTTTCAATTTGTGATTTAAATGTAGAATAACTCCACCAAGAAAGAGAAATTTGAAAACCTCAAAGAACGCTGTTGTAAAGCTGTGCTTGGCTGATCCTTATTGTTGTGCATGTGAGATGGACTGCAGTAGCTTAGTTTGCTTCATACCTCTGGTTATATGTGGAAAAACCCTCTGCTGAACTGTAAATCATGCTTTTTTTTTTCCTGCTAATGTGTTCCATGTTTGCCTTTAGATTATGCCTTCCCATACATCATCCTGGTGCTGTCCTTGGTTACACTGGCTGTGTACATGTCTGCTTCTGAAGTGGAGGTGGGTAAACATGTTTCCTATGTTAAAACTCAGAGCATAAAAGACTTGAGTGAGCAGAGACAGCTTTGTCTCCTGCCTTTTCTGAGTGGTGTATTCTGCCTTTAAGCCTCTTCCTTTATGCCTTCTCTTGGCTGGAGGAAGCTCCTATGAGACACTGGTGCTGGAAGGGCTCAAACCCCAGAGCCTTCATACAATCCCTGTGCTCCACTTATGACATCTCTTAAATATCAGGAACTGGGGAACAGGCTCCTGCTAACAGGATACTGTGTTTATTTTACAAGTCTTTCAAGGATCTCCTGGTGAGAAAGAAAAGGCTTGTTGTCCTCTTCAGCCACTGGTTGCTTCATGCCTACGGAATTATCTCCATTTCCAAACTGGATAAGCTTGAGCAGGACCTGCCATTGCTTGCCTTGGTTCCTGCCCCTGCCCTCTTCTACTTGATAACAGCAAAGTACACGGAGCCGTCACGCATCCTCTCGGATGGTGGAAATGGACACTGAAAGGAGCCTGTGCCAACCATCCCAATGGTCTGGATTAAGCAATTTGGTCAAGCTTTGGAAACTTCTGTTTTAAAAGAAGTTACTGATGTACCAGACTTCTGGTGAAATGCCTCTGGGTGAGACTGTATAATATCAAAAAGCTGCACTTTGTGTCCCTCATAAGTATCTGGTATAGATCCAAGGGAATGTCTTTGTATCTATTTATCACTGTGAATCTGTATAAAAAGCTTGTGACACACTCTAGTACAGCAGTTTGCTTGTGTATGTTTATTTCCTAATACAAATTTGAATAAAACAACAGAGCCTGGTTTTCAATAGACTTTAAATAAAAAAATAGAGCTTGAATATACCAGAGTGCTTGTTTTTCTGATCACACACTCTAGCTTCTATCCCCCACCAGTGGAAACAGACTGTCTTCATGTTATCAAAACATAAAACTTGTGCCTGATTCGTTATGATGGTTGGGCCTGACTGCTAGGTAGAAGGAGAAAAAATGCATTATAAAGTTCTCTATAAAGTATAGTTTATGCTCTGCGTGTTTCTTGTAGGGAGACCTCTTATGGGAGAGCATGAAGTAGATTAGATGAAAGGTTTTCTTTTCTTGGTGGTTGGGTTAATAAAAAGAATTGGAGACTCCTTGTCTCCCTAAAGACATTATATTATCTGTGCTCTACCTCCATCAAAATCTTAATGTGAACACCTTGATAAAAATTGCTGAAGCTCCTGAGGCTGTTCAGAAATGTTTGGCCTTGCTGAGCCAAATATCCACTGACAGACTTAGTCTTTTCTCTGTTGTACAGGAAAAATGTGTGTCCTGTATATTAATCACCAGTAACTTGGTGCTCTAGAGGGTCTAGAAGATGCAGAGCAGCACTGAAGGGCTAAACATGGGGGAAAAGTACTAAGATCCTACCAAATTAAACTCTTCCCACTGTATGGATCATTTGCTATAAAAGTGCTTGTTTCTGTAATAAGTGTGGCAGTAATGCAGTGCCTTATTTGCAAAATGCAATTTTACTTTTTATATGGTAACTGAAATTCACTTATGCAAACAAGAAGAACAGAAAATCGAAATTCATCTTTTGAATAAAGCTCTCTGACCATCCGTTCAGAAGGTCTACAACAGTTGAGTTAAAATAGAGCAGATTGCTGTGCCAAAAAAAGCACCATAAAGACTGAAAGATACTCTTAAAAGGAAGTCACCTTTTTTGTTTTGAAATAGTTAACACGTTACCATTAAGCACTGTCATGTCATTCAGGATTTTGCCTTTGCTGACTTGTGGTTTTCTGCTTCAGAGTTCACTGAAAAAAAATTTTTATCTGCACATTGTCTGTGAAAAAAATATTTACAACTGAATATTACCACAGTTTTCTAAGTATTTCCCAAAATGTTTCACTATTTCTAGAAAGATCAGGAAGAATAAAATGAGTTTTGGCTTATGGAAATAGAAAGGTTAAAGTATTCCTCTGGACATTTCCTCTGACATTAAAAAGACATGTTTTCTTTCAACAACATCATCCGTTTCACCTTGTTGAACAAATTTTAACAGTTGCCAAAATCGATGCAAACCACTTGTGTCTATGCTACCAAATCAAATGGATGAGGGTACTGAAAACCATCTGAGTAGCACAGGTCATACCCAAACAGGGAAACCTTTCCTTCCTTGCTCCCACCAAACTGGGGGGACTCAGTCATGTTGGATCAGCTCTGCCAGTACCCAGCTAAATTTTCTTCCCGAGGGAACCCTTTGATTCCAGAAATGTGATCAGATAGGGCTGAAAGCCCAGGGCCTGGAAGGTGTACAGTGTATTTTCAGAAGCGTATCTCCCACATTGCACAGGCTGTTCCACACCTCACCTGCATCCCAGCCCCCTCCATGTGGCAGGGAAGCCTTTCCTGCAATCCCTGACTGAGCTCAGCAGACGCAGGATATCGATTATGCCTCAGGCAAGTGCCTTGCCCTTGGATATTCCTCTTTGTTTCCTTTCAAATTAAACACAGCCCCATACACTCATTTAAAAGGGCAGATTTGCTCTGTGATGTTTATGTTTCATCCTCTTTCACAACTAGTTCTTAGTATAACAGAAAACAGCAGAGAATTTCAAACTGAGAAGGGACTTCAATGTACTCACCAATTTCCATCTGTAGTTCTCGGTGTTCAATGTCAGGTTTCCTGTTGATCTCCTGTTTGTCTCAGTCCAGCATCTTCATGGTCTCTGCATGGCTTTTCAACTGGCCAGTTGCAGCATCATGTTTGATCCACATTTCATTCCTCTTAGTAATGAACTCTTCACTGCCAACAGAGCTCTATAAAGGATCTTTTAGAATAAAGTGAACAGAGTTTTGTTATGTGGCAGCTTTCATTTGAAAACTTCAAAGAACCATCTGAGGCAGATTTTTTGGGGTTTTTTCCCCTTACCAGCGATGAAGGAGAGATACAGACTAGGGAAGCAAATCCTTACGATCCCCAAGAAAGGAACAAGGTCTGACATGCAGTGACCTTCCTGCTGCTGCAGGGCCACCCAACGACAGGAGCATCCCCCTTCTGTCACGAGAGGCTCAGGTGTATATGACTGGTTTGTTGTGCCATTCTAATATGGGTGAAGAAACAGGTCTCCCTTTTCTGAACAGACAATTTCCATGTTGATGTGCCTTCTGTGGAGCTCAGCAGAGAGATTTGCCCATTATCAGATCACTGGTGCACAAATCCTGCATCTGATCAGCCTCATAAAAACCCTGTATGTAGTTTATTGAGTGTTTCCCCTTGTCCTGTCACTGTTTGCCTGGGAGACAAGCCTGACCCCAGCCTGACTACAACCTCCTTCCAGGGAGTTGTAGAGAGTGAGAAGGTCCCCCATGAGCCTCTTTTTCTCCAGGCTGTGACCCCTGAGCTCCCTCAGCTGCTCTTCGTAAATGAGCGTCTAAATAGAAGCTGGTTCACAAATGCCCTTAAGTTTAACAGCTTCTTTTTGATTTGCTCACGTGCCCAAGGAATGCAAAACCAAACACAAGGGCAGCTTGATTTAAATGCTGGGTTAGAGGCTGAGCTGAGGCCTTGGGCATCCCCAGATGGGAGCATAGCAACAGAGAGAAAGGTGTGTCCCCAACCCCAGCCTGTCTCCCCCAGTCCCAGTCTCCATGGATGCCTGGTCTTTACTGGGAGGAAACAAAGGTAGTGGTGGAAACTTTGCAGAAGCAGTATAGCTAAGTCATAATTTATTTTTATTTATTTATTCCTTCTTGAGCTCCCCAGTAGTTTTGATTGACTGCTGAATGGCTCTTTTGACCTTGTCATCTTTCTTTTCTACCAAGTAGAGAAAAGGGGTTTTAGACAGTGTAATGACTGAACATTAGAGTTGGGTTGTTATAAATTAAACTGGGCTCTATCAGTAAGTGGCTTGTTTAACTGATCTGGCTTTTTATTTATTTATTTTTAAAATCTTCTATACTTCTCTTTTGTTTCTGGGTTTCTTCCAAGGTTGGCCTGCTTGTATTTAATTCCTCTCTTTTAAGTAGATTTTCAGTTGCAGTTTTGATGTAATTCTTTAATGAAACTAAATATTAATCAATAATCAATCCAAGCAGCATTTAATGCATTTATAATTCAACATATCCATGGGAAAGGAAAAAAAACCAGAGAAAAGAATACTGAAAATAATCTCAAGAGGTCATCTTAGTCCATCTCTGCTCTACAGCAGAATCAATTAGACCTAAGTACCCCTGACAGATGTTTGATTTGTCCTTAAAAACCCCAGTAGCAGAAACACTCTGTCTCTGCAAAGCTCAGACAACTGTATCCAGGGTTTTACTGTGTGAGCTGTCAATGCTTTCTTGTGGCCTTTTTCTTGCATTAAATCTGTTCTGTTCTCAGTTATTTGTCTCAACAAGTGGTCAAGGAGGAGAGTTTATGTCTTGCTATGAATATTTATTTATTTGATAGTTATTTTAGGCAACACTACCATGTCTACTCTTACATTTACACGTTTTAAATGGAAAAGCTACACATTTTTTCTTTTTTTTTTTTTTTTTTAATAATTTTTAATGAACACCTGGATCTAAAAAGAATCTATGTCTTCTTTTAAAAGAGATGATCAATACCAGACACTGGACTCCAGCTGTGTCCTGTATCAAAGCCAGCTAGAGGTGAGAACTTCACACCTTAAGCCTTGCCAGGCTACCTGTCTTTTCATAACAGACTGGTCTGACAGTTGCCTTTTTCATTGCTACAAATCTTTATTGACTTATTTTCAACTTTTCAGCTTTAATTCTATTTAACAGTGTCTAAATATCTCCCTCATAATGAATTTTTACAAACAAATGTTTCTACCAAAATGCAAAACTGTGGATTTTATAAAAAAAATATTATTAGCTTATCTTCCCCCAAATTAAATCTCTAACTTGCTAAAATAATTCTGAAATCCACTCTTGCCCTGCAGAGGGTGCTCCCACTCTTATCATGTTTGTCGTCTGCAGATATGATAAGCAGTTGTTCTATCCTATCATCTGAGTCCTTAAGGAGAAAACAGATCAATTCCAGTATGAGAACAGACCTCCCACAAGGTAACAGGGACCGTTACTTTAGTTAGTCAGTAAAGCACAGGTAACAATTACCCAGGATGATTTTTCCACCTGCTTTTGTTCAGCCTGAAAAAGAGACAACTGAAGTGACATAGAGTAAAGGTGTGTAAAAGTCACACACTTTTGGAGAAGATGTTTCTCACACCATAAAACCTGCAGACAGCGGGTTTAAAACAAAAGATAATTATCACCCTTATTAAATAAATTATGTTATAAGTTGTTAGGGAGGATGAATGTGTATGTGAGCCAAAAGAATCAATCAGTGATAGGAGAATATTGCACTGAAGATCCAGCATAGCATAAAATTCCACCAAAAGCTATTTAAATGCAGATATCATCTCCATCCAGAGAAGTTCCTGACACTCCATTTGTCATGGAGATTATAGAGTAGAAGGGTCATTCTATATTTGACTGTTCTTATATTACTTCTCCCAGCAGGACTATTGATCACTGCAGAAGGCGGGATCCTGGGAGGGCCAGCACTGAGTCTTACCCAGTACAGCTATTTTGGGAACTGAAGCTGATTTGAGCTTCATTCACCTATTTCTGATGTGCACTTAAATGTAATCATGGATGGCTCTGAGTGGCCAAAAAAATTTCTGATTTGATGTATGTGCATCACTCAGCATAATGAAATCTCACCTTGATTAGAGCCAAGGAAACATAAGTCACAAATTAAATGACTTTTCACTGGAAAAATACATCTCTTCTGTTTTGCTGCAGAAGGTAAAAACACAGACAGGGAGTACAGGAACAATCTATACAGACTGGGAGAGCTGAAGAACAGAGAGACAAGATGATACCAAGGAAACAAAGCTGTACAAAGGAATGAAATTGGGCTCAGCATGTGCAGTAACATCAGGACTGAACCCACTTCTGTACAGGACTACAATGTCAAATATGCTGCACTACGTGTTTTTGTTCCCTCTGAGACTCTGAAGTCGGGTAAACCTGTCACATCCACTCCTGTGATCAAAGACTAGAAACATCAGAAAAACTCAAAGTATAAAGTATAGATGTTTGGATATTCTCATGAGCTTTTTTTTTTTTTTTTTTTAAGGACTGTTGCAGAAGAATGAGTAAAAACAATAAAAACCAAGTGAATATGGAGAACAGATGAAATGGCTTCCCTGGCAGAAACAAGTGTGTGAAGCAGGCAGAGAAAGGTGATCTAAGTCTCATTTCTATGGACTACTTTGATATTGTGCATCATTGTAATGCTTCAATCAGAGCAGAATGAGCTCGCTCTGACTCCTGCAAAGGAATTTATTCCCCTCACACAGACCACCTCCATGAGACAGCATTCAGCCAGAATCATTTCAAAGATGAAAATAGTGCAGAGCAAGTACAAGAAAATACTGAAAGCTCTGAAAGAAAAACGGGGAACAAAAGGCAGTTTCGATTTTTTCATCAAAATAGGAGGAAATAAAAGCAAAGCAGGAAAATAGTTAAAAAAGGAGAAAATGTTACAGTGTGTCACTGAATGAAAATAAAGTTACTATTGTTTTTTCGATTTGGTTCTGTCCCAGACACAAGGGAAAAGGCAATCCTCTGATTGCACTGTATTATATGTGGGAAAAACTCTTTTAGAATGGATCATATTAAGAAAAACCAGAGTGAATACCAAGGTGTGCTTAGCATGCCTTTTGTGTGTTCTGCACAGCTCAGCTGCCACAAAGAGCATGGGAATGAGTCCAGCATTGTGGTTCACTTAGCAGGGACAGTCTCATCCCTGATTTTTAGGGAAGCTTGAGGAGTTACATGACCAAAGCTGCCCTGTGTGATGTGGGAGCACAACCTCTCCACCAGCAAAACGACAACAATCCTCAGGGCCTACTGTAAATCTGACTTTCTAAGGTCAGACACACAAAGAGGGTATTTCCTGCACTCCTGGCACCTGATTTATCCTGTCTCAAATCAGACTATTGGCCAGGAGTCAGACAGTTTCCCCGGGGATGGTGCATATGTTGAAGAGCAAAGGAGCACTCAGAATCTCTGAAAGCTGCATAGTTCATATCCAGCATTCCAGTGCCCTGCTTTCTTTGGGAAAGAAAGCTCATCAGTGTTTTAAGGCGCATTAAGTAGCCTTGGGTGATGTCTTGACCACCATCACTCACTCCAGGAGATTTACAACAACAATAACTCAGAGGAAACTTTAACCAGTGTTTAAGATGGGGAAGGCTTGATGGTGAAGGAATCCTGGGATGGTGGGAATGCAGTATCAGTGGAGGGAAGAAGGAGTCATGGGGCCTGGCTGACAGAGGCAAGTGTGGGAAGATGAAAGAGAAAACAGGTAGATGATGATTAGAGTCAGGACTTTGGATGGTAGGAATGCTGTAGAACAGCAGCTGGAGTGGCCATGGGATGGGGGGAATGTGGCTCCCACCCAGTGCTGCATAATGCCAGTTTGGCAGAGCTTTTAATGGACCAACCTCTTGTTTGATATGTACAGCTCTGGAAAAGAAGTTATGAAGTTAAACCACCTTTGGACAGATGTGTGTAGAGCCACCATTAGTTAGATTTTCCCCATGTGCAATAAAATTTAATAAGAAAGAAAGAAAGGAAGAAAGGAAAGAAGGAAGAAGTGCAAAAAAGCTATGAAAACTGCACACTCAGATTTCCAGTCTAAAAACCCAACCTCATCCTTGTGGACAAATCTCCCCACAGTTCTCCCACAACTGTCTGCCCCATTCTCTTACTACTCACATACTCCCAATCAACATCCTAATCTCATTCCCACTATTCCCTTCCATCCCAGCATACAAGACCACACACTCAAGCTCATCCCACCCCTCATTGCTCCTTAAGTCTTTCAACATCAGCCTGTGGCCTCAGTAGTAAAAACTGTGAGACAGAATAAAAATACTTCTCTTACCTCTCCCAGTTCCTTATTGAAATTCTCCTTTTCTCAAGCAATTTCAGATTGTAAAAACAATAACTCAGAATTAAACTGAATCCAAACTAAAGTAATCCAATGTAGACATATTTAGGAGGGTATTAAAAAGAAAAAATAAAAATTAAAAGAAAATTTTGTGTTCTTATTCTCAGGTCCCTCATGTGAACATAAGCTACGTATTTTGAGCTCTATTCCATTCAGGAATTTTCATTCATTAACTGCCTCTAATATATCTGATGAGAATAAAACCTGCAAAGAAGTCAAGGACTTACAGAACTAGTAGGATTTCTACTATCAGGTCTTAAATGACAAGCCAAGGAATGTTTGTGGGGAGAGGGAATATTTTCTATAGAAAAAGTACACAAGAAGAAAGTAGATGCTTTCAGTAAGATAAGTTTTACAGCAGCAGGTCTACAGGATAAAATGGGGAAGCCTGAGCACAGATTTATACTTGTTTCTTGGATTGTGTATTTCTGTGTTTTACAGGATGCACTCAGATAAGGGATACCTGTTTTCTTTTTTTATCTCCTATACAGAGCATGGGTCAGGCAAGAAGCATCAGCCCACTTAAAGAAGCATTTGAAAAAAGAAATCTGATATAGAAAAGAAGATATCAAAGAGAAAAAGAGGAATATACAGAAGAGGAGAAGATATCAAAGAGAAAAAGAGGAAGAAGAAGCCCCAGGATCTTACTAGTCTTACAGCAAGCAAATATAGAACCAGAAATCCATATTGACCAGGCTTTGGGAGCATGTGGAAAATACCATGATGGGAAAAAATAACCAGATACTTTCTTTAATTCAGCTCAACTGAATGGTTACAAAAATGCAGCACATAAAAAAAAAAAAAAAAGAAAAAAGAGAGAAAACTAAAAGAAAGACAATGCTTCTGTTACACTCAGGCTTTGAAGTTCTTGGCCTACAGCTCTCTGATCATCACCACATCCTAACTGTTTGGACCCTTGAAACATGTGTATGGTCAACTTCCCTAAGAAAAATGTTTCTGCTAAAGTTACTACTCAGAAAAGTGAAGCCAAGGCATTTATAACTGCCTACAAGATCAAGGGCCATGGCCGGATGCTGGCTGCAGCTCATTTTTTACAGTAATTACATTGTTAATTAATGGCAATATTAATTTCATGGAGACATTAATGAATTAGTTCTGCCATCAAGAAAAATTGCAGAGTTCGGAGCAATGATTTCTCCCAAGTTTCTAGGAACTTGTGTTTTCTTCTTAGTAGGGATTCTTAGATCAGATTGTACAGGGAAATGGGTCACTGGGAAGAGCCTCAGCTTTGTCCCCATGACTTTGGTCATACAACCCTTCAGAAAGCCTGTGGCAGAGAGAGAAGCAACTATGGATCCAGCCTGGAAAATGCTAAATTGATGATCTCCACATGGAGCAAAATGGGTGTAACACAGACAAGCCCATAGAATATAGAATCATAGAATCACAGAATTGATTGGGTTGGAAAAGACCTCCGAGATCATCAGGTCCAACCCTTGGTCCAACTCCAGTCCATTTACTAGATCATGGCACTCAGTGCCACATCCAAACATTTTGATTATTTTGCTTGTCCACATAATTTTTGGTGCTTTTCATCTCAGGTAACACACAGAAGAATCTCTGTGCCAGAGCAAAAGCCTCACCAAGGTGGAATTTACTTGGTAACTTTTGGTACATTCTAGACTTTAACAGTACATATTAGGAAAAATTTCTCCCCTGGAAGGGTTGTCGAGCCCTGGCCCAGCTGCAGTGGTGGAGTCCCCATCCTTGGGGGTATTTAAAAGATGGGTGGATGTGCCACTTGGGGACACAGTTTAGTGGTGGACTCAGCAGTGCTGGTTTAACAGATGGACTGGGTGATCTTGGAGTGCTTTTCCAGCCCAAACGATCCTGTAAGTATTCCAGCTGATAGGGCGGTGACAGCATGTGCAGGGAGAAATGACTGACTTTCCTACCATGCAGATTGTTAGAACATCAATATAACTCTAGTCCAAAGGCTGTGAATATTTGTTCCCTGACAGCTAATTCAGATTAATTCCAGCTGTTCTTCAAGGCTTTACTGTGTGCCCACTGAAGAGTTTCATTATATATTTGACATACTTTGTAAATTTTGGCTGGCTCTTCTTAAATATTGGGGGGAAATTTTTCCAGCAAACACTGATGCAGGTTTAGCAAAATGATCAAATCAAATTATCTACTATGCCTTACTTATTTTCTGAGAGTGTCTATCTTTTTAAATTCTTTTTTTTTTTCCCAGTTGCTTGCTTTTTTCTTTCAGTTTTGCTATGAGAATTTCCTTATTAAATATAGCCCATAAAAATAAATCAGACTATGTCAAAACAAATGAAATTTCCAAAACAGCACATAATGAATCCCTTTACTGTCACTGGTGGTACTTTTTTTTTAAAGATTTCCTAGTATGAGACTACTTATTTTCTAGCATCTCTGAGATTTCACAGTCAAAACTATAAAAATTAGAAAAACTGCAGCCTACAAAGAAAGAATACTGGGGGGCAGTGGTTAAGGCTGTATTTATTGTTCTTAGTGAATAAAAGAATTTAAAAAATAATCAATGCAGCTTTGTTAGAAAAAGTTGAGTAAAATGAATCCTTGCCTATCCATACATTAGCAATAGTAATTTACATGCCCTAAAGCATGACATGTACCTGTATTTGTGATAAGACCATCTAAGACCTTGCATTCCAAGGAAGAATCTTTCAGTTATTTCAATTATAACTTTTTCAGAGTTTTACTTTTTTTCTGATATGTTTTTTTTTCCCACCAGTTTCATTAAAAATGGAAGGGCTGCCTGCAAGCACTAGAAGAACAAAGAAAGCAGGGCAGGCTTCCCTGAAGAATGGGCATTGTGATTTCTTTTTGAATAGCTCCAGCAGAATGGCAGAAGGTGACAGGAACATGAAACCTGGCAGGGAGAAAACAAATATCTCCCAAGTCTCTGTTGGAGCAACTCTCAAAGAGAAAGATGGATCTCTAGCACAGCTCCTGATTCAGAATTATTCTAGTGTCCCTTTTTTCACTGAAAACTATGATTTTTGATGAGGAAATTGCCTCAAGTTGTGGCAGGAGAGGTTTAGACTAGATATTAGGAAGAATGTCTTCTCTGAAAGGGTGGTCATGCATTGGAACAGGCTGTCCAGGAAAGCAGTGGAGCCTCTACCCTTGAAGGGATTTAAAAGACATGCAGATGTGGCACTTGGGGACATGGGTTAGTGGTGGGCTTGGCAGTGGACAGTTGGACTCAATGATCTTAGAGGGCTTTTCCAACCTTAAAGATCCCACATTTCTGTGATCCTTGTCTGTAGTAGGTCCTTCAAAATAAATTTTGAAAGGGGAAACTCTCCCTGCCAGTGTGCAAAGCTGCAGAGAGTTTTCCCCCAGGAGCTCAGCAGGGCTGCAGAGGGCAGGCAGCAGCAGCAGCCTCTGCTGTTCCACAAAAAAGATCTGAAAAATCCAGCTTGCTGCTGCAGCAGAGTTGCCTGGGAACACCACTGGCTACCTGCAGGGCTGAGGGCCAAGCACTGCTCATTGTGTTTTGATAACATTCCTGTTTCCCTTAACCACCTTGCCAGTATGATTTCCCATACATCCCACGGTGCAGCATTCTGTGTTTTCAGAGGGCTTCTTTGATTCTCAGGCAGGAATTATAAGCAATCCTTCGCAGTTCAGGCTGCAGCTGATCTATCTGAGCAGCACTAGGTTCATGTGCAGCAGTAAAAAGGGCTAAAAAATAAATGCAAAACATGCAGAAGCTTCTTAGCTATAAAAAGCCATATAGAAATACAAGATAATGCATTAAGGGATTGATTCATAATCTTTAACTCTCTACTCTTGGTGCTGTCAGCTGGTAAGGGATAGCTGTGATTCTAAGACAGTAACATCCCTGAAATCACACACTCATTTCAGCAGTTTAGACTTACCACATTTTCCCTGAGTCATCTGCATTTATCAACGAGAAGAAGCCTGCTCTGTTCTCACTGAAAAACTGCTCTTATTCATGCTGTTTATCCAAGACACTCTTTAGATATACAGTAAACTGAAAAATATTACTCCTTTCCCCCCCAAAAATTTTCTGCACAATCAGCTCTTGTAGCCAGGGACAAGGAGCACGAGCACGTGGCTTGAAATTCAGTATCATTTCTCCCAGAAGAGCCACTGATGTGTGGAAGGGAAGAGCCTGCATGGAGGCACTGGGGATGAAGCTCCTCTGTGCAGGGGCATTGTACTACAGCATCTCTTCTGCTTTGGAGGTAACAGTCACATTAGGGCACATCCAGCCCTGCAAAAACACCTTGGGAGTGCAGGATGGGAGCAGCAAGTCCAAACAAGTGTCTGACTGCAAAGCAGCCACTGTGCTGCGAGCAGAGGGAGCTGAGGGAGGGAACTGCCCATTAGAAAGCAAACAACAAAGGTCAAACATAGCTAGGAAAAAAAAAAGAATAAAAGAAAAAAGGAAGTATCTGTTTCTTGATGAAATTCAACTGATCTAACTCTATGGCATTCCAAAAGGGCCAGTCACACTCTCCCTGCCTGCCTGGCCAAATTCACATCCTTGTCCACTATTAACAGTCATGCAGCCTCATGGTTAACTGGGATAAAGAACTCCAACTCCCTTGCTTCTTCCAAGAAGAAGAAACCCTAACATTCACCTCGGTCAGCTCCCTGACCAGTTTGTTTTCTGACTACAGTGCAAAGAGAAAGGTGGTGGCAGAATATGCCTTGACCACCTTAAAAGTCAAAATGTACCTAAGAAAAAAGAGAAAAAGAGCTCAAACTTTATTTCATCTGGATTTGAGCTAAGGCTTTAGCCTCCCATCATAGCCAGTGGAGAGAATGAGGAAATTCCAGCTCATGATGAGCTTCAGCCCAGAGAAAAGGAGACTCAGGGGAGATCTTATGACTCTCTGCAGCTCCCTAAAAGGAGGGTGTAGCCAGGTGGGGGTCGGTCTCTTCTCCCAGACAACAAGGGACAAGACAAGATGAAATGACCTCAGATTGTATCAAGGGAGGTTTAGATTTGATATTAGGGGAAATTTTCTTCATTGAAAGGCTGGGCAGGCACCGGCACAGGCTGCCCAGGGAAGTGTTGGAGTCACCACCCTTGGAGATATTTAAAGATATGTAGATGTGGCACTTGGGGTCATGGGTTAGTGGTGGACTTGGCAGTGCTGGGTTAGTGGTTGGACTTGACCTAAATGACTCTGTGATTCTTTTGACTTGTTTTAAACATCTATTCTGGGATGAAGGATGTCTACAAGTGCCTCTTTCCCTTCGCTGTCTAAAGGAGACAGATGACAAGCGTTTGGTCAGGTGAACCCCACCCAGAAGCAACGTCACATCACATAAGTATTACTATCCCTACTTCCCAGAGAGGGAACTTGCAGCACAAAGCACTCAAGTGCTGGGATCAGAACGGAGTGCTGCAGTTATCTAGTCATTCCTAAAGTGTTTGTGCATGGTCTCCAGTGAAGATTTCTCATTTACACTTTTAGGTGAGAGAATAACCCCTCAGTACTATCATCAGCAAGCACCTATCTTCTTCCATTAACAAGTGAGTCACCTCTAGCATTAGGATTTATTTTATAGAATACTTCAAATTGTTTAAATACATATAAAATTCAATTGTCTTGTGGTTTGGCTTTTTTTTTTTTTCTCCAGAGCTGGTTAAGTCAATACTACCTGTCATTTCTGCAATAATCTCTCCTGGAAAAATCTACATTCTGAGGCAAAGACTGCTGTTATTTATAGTCTCCTCTAGACATTCAAGTGTATGACTTTGAATTTCTTCCTGATAGTTAAAAAATCCACAAGTGAGAATGATGTAACATAACTGATAAAAAAGGCACTTTTTCCTAACTAAATATTTGTTTTTTTAAAGTTAGTTGATACAGGATATTTTCCATGTCATTCTCCTTGTTCAACTGTCCAGACAAGCAGTGGCTGCCCTATCCCTATAAGTGTTCCAGGCTAGATGGGGCTTTGAGCTACCTGGTCTAGGGGAAAGTGACCCTGTCCATGGCAGGGGGGTTTGAAATTAGGTTAGGACTGGTCTTCTAGGCATCACATGTATAAATCCAACCCCATCTTTCTCCTTCACTTTTGCTGGCACTTAAAATCTCCTGCTGAGACACTGTGGGAAGAAATGATACTGTTGAACTTTGCTGTCTACAGAGCCAATTCTGTATGCATGTAGATCAATTACTCTCATTTCCTTGGGAAGGTGAAATATTTAGAGGTGTAAAATAAACGTGTAAAAGGTTTTAATTTCCTATGAGTTACATCCTCAATTAGCTGAAGCAGTGAAAAAGAAAACAGCTTTATGATTTCAGCACATTACATAAAACACTCATCTGATACACTAATGTAGAGCTGGTCTGAAACAGGTGATTTAGAGACTCACTGAAGGAGAAAGGGAAGTTTTAGCAGATTTACACCTACCTAGATAGATGCATTATGGAGATGTTTTTGAAACACCTTCAGTTTGAAGGCATTCTGGGTTTAATGGCTTCAATGGTCTTCCAGCAATTCCCTAAGAACAGCCATCCTCAGCTCATAATTGCTGTCAGGCCTTTTATTATCAACCCTGCCACAGTTTGAGAGGCATTAGGACAACATTCTCAGGTACATGGTGTGAGTCTTGGAGTTGCCCCATGCAAGGTCAGGAGCTGAACTCAATGATCCTTGTGGTTCCCTTCCAACTCAGGGTATTCTATGATTCTATGAATCCGTGAATCACACAATGTAGTGGTTTCAAGGAAAGACAAATTGTTAAAAAACACCTCTTTGCACCAAACCACCCACCTGTTGAACGATGTGCATCTGCAGAACCCACCACCATCAGTGGGTGCATCCTCACGCCAGCCCCAACAGAGGGAGGTGTTGGTTTTCTCCCTTTCCCCAACAGCATTAAGGTCCTTATGATGCAAAAAACTCTACATGAGAAGACCTTTCCCTTCCAATGATTTTTGTGATGCTTCAGACTAAGTTGCTGTGGATTCAGAGCTTACAGTTGCACAAAAGTAAACCATGAAGACACTATGGAGTTGAAAAGAGAACTTCAATCCTCAGTCCTAATTTACTTTGCTGACCATAAGGCCCTTCCTCTTTTTACTCTGACAGAAGTCTGGGCATGCCTCAAATTTCCCTACCCCTCCTATAAATGACATTTCTGTTCCCCCATTAACACCCCAGCAGGTGAACTCAAGCTTGGATCAGGTGTGTGATCCACACTAGTCAGGTTGGATTGTTCTGTCACAGACAAACTTCTGCAGTCAGCAAAGCGTGTGCAAGTACCCCCACCTTCACCCCAAACTGCCTCTCTTGCTCTGGAGGGAGAATATAACTCACACAAACGACCACTTCTAATAGTACAACCGTGAGAGATTAATTCCATGGTTACCAACTAATTCAATCCTGTATATTTGAAATGAAATATTAAATTTTCCATACCAATTTCTTAATAGAAGCAATTATGTCTTCAAGACACTGCACAATTTCCCCACTGAATGCAGAGCCTTCATTTTCCAAGCGTTCTGCTAAATGAAAAATGCAGAGAAATTACAATGTATGGTTTTTAAGCATCAAATACTGCTCTATTGTTCTGCAAGAATGACTCTGAAAGAGAAGGATTTTTTTTTTAATTAGTTGCTAAAGCTGTTTTCCCTTGTTCTAAAGTAGGTCAGCATCTTTCACACTCCTCCTGGTGCACACAATAGGCGGATGCACAAGTGGCTTTTGAAGTCCACAGGACCTGGTAAAATTTTCAGTCACAAAATGCTTGCAACTAAACTTTTGCCATATTAATCTTTTAAAATAGTAATTCAGAGAAGTTTACAGAGGTTATTAAACTGAAGTAAAAGCTGTGGATCAAAATAATTTCCCTTTAAGCAGGGTGTAGCTAATCTTAAGAATTCTTCCAAGCAGTCATGTCTTTATTATGTCTCTTCCCAACCAAAAATACTAATCCAGATTCATCAAAGCCTGAAGTGACATTTACATTACTCCAGGAGCTACTCTTTATGTTGTAAATTTTAATTTAGCTTGAGCTAAAATAATAAATGCAAGGATTTGAATTCAGCCAAAAGATTACTGTACCTGTTACAGCAGCATGAAATTTTTTTATGCTCTGATTTTGTAACAGAGTCTAAATCCTCATAGGAGGAGGAAAAAGAAAATTTGTAATCCATGAATAAGTGAATTTGTAGTGAAGATAAGGCTCTTGGCCAGCTGAGATGAGAGATCTGCTTTTAATCTCACCACTAACTTGTTTGAAAACTATCAGCTGTCCCATTTCACTGGGATATTTATGCAGAGGTGGTGGGAACAGAGGGCAGCAGCAGCCACTACCTCTGCCTTACCTGCCCATGCCCATGCCCATGCCCATGCCCGTCCCCATCCCCGTCCCCATCCCCGTCCCCATCCCCGTCCCCA
>JAWWEV010000167.1:59305153-59322395 GCA_035583235.1 Hafferia zeledoni | reverse complement strand
CCTCATCCTCATCCCCATCCTCATCCCCATCCTCATCCCCATCCCCATGCCCATGCCCATGCCCATCCCCACCCCAATCCCCACCCCCATCCTCATCCTCATCCCCATCCCCGTCCCCGTCCCCGTCCCCATCCCCGTCTCCATCCCTGTCCCCATCCCCAACCCCATCCCCCACCCCGGCAATGACCTCCTGCCAGCACAGCATTTTCTGTGAACTGTCATCAGGAGAGATGGAAAAAACACCCATATAAACAGTAGATTTGGTGTTCTATAAGAGCAGTTACTGTTCTCTAAGGGCAGAATTTCACCAGTTTCACCAATTCATAGCAATTCCAGGCAATTTTTCCTAACAACAGCAATCTGAAATCACAGCCTTTTTACCACCTTCAAAACAACAGACCTATGAGCCATTTTCCTCAAAAAAAAAAAAAAAAAATTGAGTCCTATTGTTCATAAATGAAAATCCATGCTAAAAACTGACTTAAGTTCTCCCTGTGAAGACTTTTTTCCAGTCCTTTAGGTCATTTCTCTTCCATGGTCCCTCTTGATTTCTTTTTATCTGTTTGATTTTTTCCTCCTCTTATGTACTAACATTTTCTCTCACAAAGATCTGTATGTCCCAGAGGAAACATCTCCTTTGGAAAAAAAATGGGGACAAAGCATTCAGGTATTTTCTGTTTATTTCTATGTCTGTTATTAAACCAAAACTAAATGCCAGATGTAAATTAACAGTTTATACTGGGAAGTATAGAGTTCCAAATGCAGGGGTTTTATTAAAAAAAAAAAAATTCCTCTTAAAGATTTCCTCTGAAAAAAAATATTTCCTCTGAAAAGTCTTGCCATTTTTGACTACATGCTGCTCCAAAATCCAGCCAGCCTTTTGCCCCAACCTCTTCTCTGCCAAAGTTTTTCTCCTAATCAAACTTTTAAGCCCTTTAAAATGGCATAAAAATCAAGGTCACAGAATCCCAGACTATTCTGAGTTGGAAGGGACCCACAAGGATCATCGAGTCCAACTCTTAAGTCAATGGCCCACATAGGGGATTGAACCCATGACCTTGGCATTATGACAACCAAGTTTTAACCAACTGAGCTGATATGCAAAAAAATGTCAGCTGTTCCTTTGCCATCCCTCCTGGACTCTGTCCCTGAGTGCCACAGGCACAAACTTCTGGCTTCAGAACATCAGTTCATCTTCCCTGCACAGCTTGCACATCTTGTTCTCAAAAACTATGGAATCATTTATGTTGGCAAAGACCCTGAAGATGACCAAGTCCAGCACTTCCCCCAGCAGTGCCAGGCCCACCACTGAACCAGGTCCCTGAGTGCCACAGCTACATGTCTTTTAAATCCCTGCAGGGATGTTGAGTCCATCACCTGTCTGGGCAGCCTGTTCATTGGCATCAGTCACACAGCAGAGTGGTCACTGCTTTGTCCTCCTTGCAATCCCTCCTCCTCCCCCAGCTCCTCTGGGCACAGGATGAACTGCAGCCTGACAGTGGCCAGGAGGGCAGAGTGCTGAGATCATGGACATCTCCTGGTGAAGTGTATCTACACCCCCTTAGATCTCATAAACCAGCTCATGTCACCCCAAGCCATTTGTCTCGTGTGTGAATGCTTTTTGTGACCTCCTGGTTAAAAGCTCTTCAAGGGACATTACAAATGTACAGCACTTGAAACGGAGCTGGTGAGATAATGCCCCGCAACCCACCTCAAAGGCAACAGGGAAACTCAGGCCCTCATTCCATACAGTCCTTAGTCTGACAGGTGAGGCCTCCAGAAGTGAATATTTTATGATAAACATCTATGAGCACAAACAGTGCCCATCCCTCACTATTTGTAAGAATCCAGTTTTGTTAGACAAGAATAACTTTCCATTACAGTTAAGCAGATTTGACAGTGATGGAAAGTTTTGAATGTTCTAAAATTGGACAACTTGGAATGATAACCAAAGGCAGTGTGGATTCCACCTCTTGAGACTGTTCCCTCATAATACACATCTGCCTCTACATCTCAAAGAGGAGCATTTTAGAGCCAGATAAAACTTGTTTGAAATGTGTCTCCTGGTACTTAGTTTATTTGGTGCTTTTTCTCTGGGCAACTTTATTACTCATAGAGCAATTTCCTTGCTTACACTTGAAGCAATCCTTCTCCTGCATGATGATTAATCTTGCCTTCTAAAACAAATTTATTCTGTTTTTAGCCATTACTTCATCTCCTTCATGAAGGCCTTCACACCGAGTTGCTGATTGTGAATTGTTCCAGCTTGGCATCCCTGTAATCCATCCAGGTACCCTGACAGCAGGTTGTATTTCTTACAGGAGTCACTGTGATAAATGTGATTTTATAGGTCACATTTATCTTCCAAGAAAGCCCAACAGCTCCATAAGCAGGTTCTTGTCTGATACAGCACAGGGAAAAAAAATTAACATTCAAGACAGTTCAAGAGCTTCTAACCTCTCAAGACCTGAAAAGAATGAATTTGTGCTTTGAGCATATTTTAAATTTCCTTCTGCCTGCAGATCCCGTGCCACATGCTCACTTCAGAGGCGGAGGGGACAATGAGCATCTGTCTTGCACCACCTGCCACAGCACCTGAACCACCATGTGAGGTGCAGTCTCTTCCTTAACGTGCCACCAGATTTGCAGGTGTAGGAGAATTTTTCTCAGTGCTGCCCTACAACACCAACAGTGGTGACAGAGAGGTTTGTGTCACAGGTAGAGGCTGCAGCTGTCCATGAAACCCCTTTTTTAAGTGCAGCTTCCAGAAATAAGATGTAATAGAAAGGCTCAAAGACAAAAAAGCCCCAGACATCTTCACATAAATGCTTGCCAAAAAGTCTTGGGAGTCCCACAGAGGAACCAGATGGCCCCATATGTGATAGTAAAACCCAAAAGACAAGGAGGAAATGCATTAATAACCATGGCAGCCATCTCATTAGAAACACATGGCACACACATAGCCCTTCCCCACCAAACACTTGCAGTGACTTCTCTTTGGATTTTACATCTTTGACATTAACCCCAGTAAACAGGAAAAGACAATCCATGACCACTGTGGCCATGGGGACCACCTTAGCTATATTTTCTTAGGCAGATATTTAAAATGGAAAAAAATAGTAAGGCAAAATAATACCCATTTTCCTTATTAATCCTTGGCTCCACACATCCCCACATTAGAAACCACGTACAATACAAGGAAAATATCATCTTACAAAACACAGTGCATACAGCAACTCTAGGTTCTAGCAGTTAAATGAAATAATTCCTGCCTTAGAGACTATGCTGACATCCCAAACTTTCAAAGCATACAAGATTTAAAAATAGAAATAATAATGCTTAGATTTTTTTTTTCTTTTCCAAGCCTGCACCTTGCAGTTGAGTTGCATTTTGAAGTTTTCCTGCAGATCTGTTTAAATGCCTTTTTTACACTTATCACTGTAAAATCAGGGCATCTAAGAACAAATATCCTCTATTCAAAATGGTAGATAGAATGGTGATTGTATGAGGCAATATCAGGTGGCACTGCTGATTGTTTCTGCATGAAGTAAGTTCACAGAGGCAAAGAATCAGCAGGGTACCATCACCTCTTTAATTATCTAAGAAAGTCTCAGAAAATGTGCTGCAACTTTCCTCTGGAGACAACCAGCTTGACAGGAGATGGTCCCTTTTTTTACATCATATTTATGGCTGCTGCCACCTTGCCAAGCTATTCCTGGAGACCTTTGTTCCCAATCAGTATCAATTTACAGCTCAGCAAGGGACAATCAGCAAAGGTGGTGCCATCCTTCACCTCCAGCACTCCAAGAAATTGCTTTGAAAATTGAACTGTGCCAAGAACAGCCACGTGTTAAATGATCTGCTGTTAAACCTGTTCTTTGGGCACACACACAGGGCCGGATCCCATCCCTCCTCCTGATGTTGGCAAGAGATGAGGGAAATCAGCACCCAGTGCCTTGTAGATTGTAGTAATGCTCTTCTGCAGTTTAAACGTGCTACGTATCTCCAGTTCACCCCAAAAATAGGTGTCTTCATGTCCCTGCAGGCAGAATATCATTATCTGGGTGAAAGTAGTAATCCCTTACCATTATCTGGGTGAACATAACAATCCCTGGACTAGTAGAAGACCTGCCCATAGACCTGGACTAATAGAAGACCTATCCTACCTGTCTTTAAAAAAAAAACAAAACCAAAAGGAAAGGAAAAAAGTCATTGCATGATGTTAATGGTTTCAGTTTTGTACCTGACTAAAATATAAGCACATCTGGGCCAAGTAAATATTAATTTAGAATCATAGAATTATAGAATTTTTATGGTTGTAAAAGACCTCCAAGATTATCAAGTCCAACCATACAATGCCAAAGTACTGAGGGCAAGTGCTTCATTCTCCTGGTGAGTTTAGCTCCTCAAGTGGAAATCATGCTCAAGGAAGAACTAAACGTTTTTTCCTTTTAAAACAATAAAGCATTTCTAGGTAGAAAACTTAACCATTCTTCCCAGTTTTTTTTGGATATATTGCAGTCCTGCTGTCAAGGTGGCACAGATAGCTTTGTAAAAATATATCAGTGGAATTACAGATTCTAATGGAAAAATAATAGCAATTTTCTTTTTTCTTTATGAACAATATAACCTTTTTTCTTTTACGTGGAAAAACAGACTCAAAATGAGGACTTCTGATGTGAAACAGTAAGGTTTATTTTCCAGCAGATATTTCAAGCCAGGGTTTCACTAGACCTTAAAACAGTTCTGCAGAGTTGCAAAGGACTTCAAGCCTTTCTACACTTAAATGAAGAAGTCTAGTGACTCCTACATGAAAGGCCCTCCACAGGGCTCTCTCCTCTTCTAGAGAAATGCTTTTCCCATTGCCACCATGCTGCCTCTGCAAGTCAAATAAAACCTTATCTGCAGGTGTTGCTTTCAAGCTGCTGTCAAAGATGAGGGTGGTAGATAAGGTACAGACACTCAAAGTGCATAAGCAAATGATAAGTCATGAATTGGGATGGTTTTACTGCTGCTGCAGGACATTTAAGCTAAGAAATACCCTGATTTCTAGCCCCAGATTTCTAGGAATTTATTGCTGCCCTGTATCTGAAATAAATTTAGCTACTGCAATGATCATCAAATGGGGACAGACAAATCCCTGCCCAGCCTTAAGGTGAGAGTAGCTGGGCAGGGCAGGGCAGGGCCAGCTAAAAGAGCCATCAGGGTGTTAGGCCTGAGTAAGCAGAGGTATTTTGGTCTAGGAGGGTCTGCTCTCTCCTTCCTTGTGCTACAACTCACAGCCTGAACACGGATAAAGCAAAGCACGATCAATGTAAATGGAAATTTGCATCTCTCATGAATCATCTGCTTCCTGACAGGTTTATTAGAGTAAAAGCTAAGAAGGGAATTCTAGGATATTTCTTCCACTTTTATTTACTTATGCCAAAAAAACCCCTTGGGTTTGTTTGCACTCAATCCTATTAACCAATCCATCACAACCTGAGTCTAATCTGGTTTCCCTTTTCTCTGCATATGAAATGGTGTCACAGCAAACAGGATTCATGGAGGGAGACACAGACCAGCCTTTCTTTGCAGCATCTTCCTAACTCCCAGGAAACAGGAAGAGGCATGAAGCCCTACTTGAATTTGCAAGAATTGACAATAAGCCTTTAAAATTTTGTACACAAGTTTAATGATGGCATCACTGGTGCCTGGATGTCTCTGCTGAGCCCGGAAAACCTTTGCTGGCATCACAAAGATTATCAGTTAATAATAAATGATGAAAGTAATATTTTCTTCCACCAGAGAGTGGGTGAAATTTTGAGGTCATGTGATCTGGACAGAGCTTCTCTTACTTCAGCAGATCAACCTGTCCATATCCATGTAATATTCTCTTTGGGATAAATAAACACAGAAATTCTCTGATGGTTAATGCACTGGTGCAATAATTGCTGGGGAGGAAAAAATGTGTGTGATTCCCTTCCGTTATCTCTTGTAAACTTACTTTTTTGTAAACTCATTTTTCACACGGGGAATTGCCACCTGCTTCTGTTATCAAGACACTTGGCACTGTCTGTAGTTATTTCCCACCTTGAATGACTCAGAGATTCACAGTGCTTGTTTCTAACTCCTGTTTGGGAGTGAGTGTTAATTTCCCCAACCAATAATAAATTTTAATTTACAAATGAAAACCATGGAACGCAATTTTTTCCCTGCATCATCACATAGCAGCTTAATTAAGCACCAGCTTAAACAGATTTTAGCCTTCCTGGGTTTTATGTCTATTGTACATGTAAAGAGCAATTATATTCCCCTTTCCCAGCCTTTGGTTTGCTAAAGTAATAAAGATGAACATTTTTGGAATCCACTCCTGTTATTACCCCCACGTTCCCTTGGATACCCCTGACAGCATTTCTCTGCCCCACTGAGCACTTTCACACCATGCCTGACCAGTTTCCTCACCAACATTTTTTTCTAACCACCAACCTTCTAGACAACAGGGAATTTTCTGTTATCAATCCAGGACAGAACTCTGTGATGCAAAAGATCACCTGATTTGTATTGCTCATGGGCTTCAAGATTATCCAGCTTCTTCCCATACAGCATCCCGATGGTTTCCTCCATATACTTCACGACTTCTTACCTTTAGCAAAGCTCAGTAGCTTCTTTTTTTCATTTTATGTGTGAAAAATTAAGATATGGCTGATATTTGGCAAAGTTCACTACAGACCTCTCAATTTTAAAGCTGCAAATTACCACCTTCTCATGGAGATCTCTTCTATTAATTGATGTTTTATCTGCTTCATTCATAATTTTTCTTGTGGCACCATATCCATGATACCACAGCTCCAGGTACAGGACTCTTTAGCAGCTTCTCTGCCTGGGTTTGGTGGGGCTTTTTTTTGCAAAACTGAAGTTATGATACTGTAGTTCATCCTGCATAAAAGAGACCACAGCATTTCCCTCTAGAAGACTGACTTACTCAAGTCTCTTGTGACTGGAGAGCTGTAGGAGTACTTTGGCTAAATGGCAGTAGGAACAATGTTTTCTTTTAATTTGCACTATTGGTATAGGATGTGAGTCACAGACTTGTGATTGCTGCGGGGAAAGTGGGCGAGAGAAAACACTTGAGATGCAGAGAGATTCTTGGTTATATGATGATGTCAGAATTAAAATTTAAGCTGATTTCCTGAAAGTCTGGTGCACAAAAGCAACAGTAGTACTATCAGAATTTTATATTCCTCAAGGGTGTTTCTAAGCTGGCATGTGAAAACGTGGAGTTTACTTTGTGACAGTTTTGCTCTCCGTAGATCATCACATCTCTATATTTCAACTGAAAATAGTGGTAAATTGTTTAGGTTTTGATGGGGAAGAGTTGTGAAGAAGGTTTCCAGGACTTCAGGGCTTTCCAACTTAAAGGAATACAAGAGCTGTTTCCCCAGATATGTTCTGCTGAGAAGGTTACAGTCCACCTCTTCCTAAGTGCCTCAAAATTTGCTGATCACTGACAAGTTAAGCTGATGTTCGCTGGTAATGGCTCAGTAATTATGTTTAATTGGTGCCAAAAATGATAGCTTTTCACTCAGCCTGACAATTGTGTGGATGGTGGTTTCTTTAAAAAAGCATCTGTGGAATTAGGAGAAATGAAATTAGGCCTCATGTCTAACTTGGCAAATGAAGAATATTTTGTGTAAAGACATCTGCTATTCAAGTCACTCCACTGCCTGAATGTCATATATCCTTTTTTTTCTTTTTTTTTGTCACATCTGTAAAATATTTCAGGAATTTTTGATGAGACAGTAGATGACCTGTTGCAGTGAGTCCAGAAGAGGCCACAAAGATGTTCAGAAGGCTGGAGCACCTCTGCTATGGAGACAGATTGAGAGAACTGTGGTTGTTCTGCCTGGAGAAGGCTCCAGGGAGACCTGAGAGCCCCTTCCAGCGGCTAAAGGAGCTCTAAGAGAGCTGGAGAGGGACTTTGGACAAGGACCTGGAGTGACAGGACAAGGGGTGATGGCTTCAAACTGACAGAAGGCAGGATTAGATTAGATCTTAGGAAGAAATTCTTCCCTGTTAGAGTGGTGAGGCACTAGAACAGGTTCCCCAAAGAAACAGTGGCTGCCTCATCCCTGGAAGTGTTCAAGGCCGAGGTTGGATGTGGCTTGGAGCAACCTGGTCGAGTGGAAGGTGTCCCTTCCAATGGAAGGGGCTTGGAACTGGTTGAGCTTTAAGGTCCCTTCCAACCCAAATCATGCTGAGATTTGCTGATTTTGTGATTTTTTTGACTGGTCTGGGCTACTTTACATCACATTTCACCTAAATTAGAGGGCTGTAAAAAAGAAGTAAAAATGTAACTAAATCCTCTTTAGAGCTCAATCATAAAGGGAAACATATGCAGAGGGACCTTACTGTGAATGACAATTAGCTTTGCTGGACTGAATTATTTTTTCAGCTAAAACAAAAAGACTCATGAGGAGGCATAAATTGGAACCTTGAGGATGGAACACTTTGATATTCAATGAACACAAGAAATGAGCCTGACTTGCTGGTTAAGGGGCAGACAGGAAGGAAAAGCAATGAAAGCATGTCAGCACAGGGGTACTTGTGCCTTGGTTTTCTTAGACAGACTCCTTCTGCAGCTCTATCCATCCTCTAATCCTGACCCTGGTCCCTGCAGGAGCAGGACCCCTCCCAGTGTTTTGGCTGAGGCAGATCAGGAGTGAAAGGGAAGATGAGAACGCTGGCAATGCAGAGATGAGCACATCCCAGTCACAGAGGGCTTGCCCCAGTGCTGGACAGGACAGTCTACTCACATACCTGCCTGCTCAGGTAACTCCACCTTGCCTTGCACGCACATAAGTGACGTCCCCAAATTATACATCTGGCATACATGTTGATTTAGCACTTTCTAGGGGAGCTACAGAAGTGGTGAAGGCAGCTGGCAGTTCCTTCAATCAGATGCTGACCAGAGGGGAGTTCCAACAGTGAGCTGGCTGTTCCCTTGTGAGCAAAACCCAAAGAAAAGGAAATAAACATCTCAGATCATTGAGACAAGCAGGTCAATACCATGTACCTACTTGCAGTCAATTCCCATTTCCCTGTGCACCTGTGCAGAAGGGTCACCCACTCTCAGCATCTTTCTCCTATTGTGTCAGAGAGCAAAGTTCTGCCACTTCTGAGCAGCAAGGAAACCTGGCAGAAATTAATAAAGCCCATTCCTCCATCTGTTTCAGGCACTGCAGCTATTGACTCTTATCAGTGGACATATCTCACCCTTATCCAAATACCAAATGTCCCACAGTGGCTCCTTGTGCCAGCCAGTCTTACTGGGCTCCCTCACACAGCAGACTCACTCCCCTGATTCCCAGCATTCCAGGAAGCTTGTATGCAAGTTCCCTAATGGAGCATATTTTAATTCTCTTCCTAAGAAAATATTATATTAAAAGGAGCCAGAAAAAAATATATCACCCTTGGTCTCCTCAAAGCTGCACTGGGCAAACACCGGGCACAAGCTTGTCATGTGTTTCCCTGGGTCCATATGGAGAAAGAAAGGCTGATAAGCTCACAGTTGACTGACTTGTAACCCACCAGGACAGGGATGGAAGCCAGCTGCCATCTGAAAGCATGCAGGGACACAGCAAAAGCTATGGGGAAGCAAACTCTCTTTAACTGGATTAGCTGCTCACAGAATATCGTATCATTCTTATCTCCTTCCAATTCCAGGGCTTTCCTGACACTCATATGTTTTATGATCTTACTAGATTAATATTAAAGAGCAGAGGGAGCTCAAAAGAGATCAGTAACAGCTCAGAGGCAAATACATAGGCTGGAAAAAGAGGGGAATACTGCTTAGGCACTGAGAAGCAGGGAATCAAAACCAATGATCTCAGAGACTGTTCCCATTTCACATCAAACTACCAATGGATATTCATTTCAAGGTACAAGGACAGACATTTAAGTGATAAAAAGCTCTGACAAAACTCTTAAGTAACCATTGAGCCTTTTCTTAACAAGCAGCAGTAGAGGACTGGACTTACAACATTTCTGCTGGAGAAGATATTTTAAAGCCATAGAGCATAAAAAAGACACATGTAGATGTTCTAACAAAATTTTGCCTCCTGCCAGCACTCCAGCCACTCCTGATTTCATATCCCCAAACGAGAGTTAAACTAGTTTCAGCTCAAATTAGCACAGTCATTTGGGCTGGCTTTGAAAGGTCAGCTCAGCAGGTAGACCCATGATCTTCCTTGAAAGGCAGCACCATGTTGAGCAGATCAAAATGCAGCTGTATTTACATTAGCCAGCCAGTTCTCAGCCACGGAGAGGCCTGGTCTGCACCTGCCCCTGCATCTAAACAAGCCTCCCAGCTCTGACATCCACCTTTGAGACCTCTCAGCTTCCTCTCCAGAAAGAGAACGTCAACATTGCAAATTCTCCAGAGATGAGGATAAGAGACACAGCTTGGGCCAGGTATTTAGCCCACACCTAACTCCAACCATCTGAGCAATCTCACTTGATTAGGTGGGTCGTCAAAACATCCATCCCTTACTTATCTCATTACAGCAGCCTTTGAACCAGGAGGACAAGCTGACTCCTAAATCACCACTGAGGTGATGTCCAGGTTCCTCAGCCAAGGAACATTTTGAAGAGAAATTAATGATTTAATACCCTCCGCTGCATTTTACCCAGGCAGAGTGAGCTGCTTCACAGGTTTTACCTGCATAGAAACCCGCACAAGTTTGCTGCTCTTATTGTGCAAGCTTGTCTACTGTTGCTCTTCACTTTGATTGCAAATAAAGATCAGAAACAAAGGGCTTTGCAGCCTGTGTATCTCAGAGCACAGCTCAGCCCATGAATATGTGTCGTTCTGCCATCTTAAGCCATCTACTGTAGCCACACTAAAATATTCTTAAAAGTAGAGCTCAGTGCTGGTTATTTTTCCACTCACTTGTTTGAAAACCAAAAAAAGATGAATGTAAAGCCCTCCCAATAGTGCTGCTCTATGAATGAGACTTACCAGGGACCCTAAGGGTGTCACAAGCTTTCACTCCCCATATGCACAAGGACTCTGTTACTGCAAGTTGTGTAGCAGGAGTTAGTAGAGGTTGGCTTTCTCCAAACTCCAAGGTATCATGGAAGGTGCTGCTGTGACTCCAGTAAGGGGATAGTGGCCATGGGCAGTGTAAGCAAACCCACCCCTGGGTGAAGCTCTCTGCTTGTCCCATATCCCAGCATGGTCCTCCCAACTGGCTCCACCCACCAGACTAACCCTCCCCAGCCGCTCAGCAGCACTTGCAGGTTGTTATTATGGAATATATGGAAAGTCAGGGTGCCTTAAAGGAAGTCTTGGAGCTGGGTTGGAGAGGGGAATGTGAGAAACAACAGAAGTGAGGGGTTTGTGGGAGTACAGTCAGCATGATGAGGGCTTGGATTGGGGCACTATGGGGTTTGAGGGTGATGCTGGAGGAGACAAGAATGGGGTTCTTGGTCTCTATTGATTTAGGCTCTTAAGAGTATTTATACTCTGCTAGAAGGTTTTATTTTGCTTTATTTCCAAACATGCAGGAGATGCAGCCTTTAAATCATGCTTAGGGTTCAGCATTGCAAAAGGCCTGTCTTGGGTATAACTGCACTGGTGTTGTGAGGGAAGAAAACATTTATGGAATGGGACATTAAAGGGCTCATTTTCAAAATCAACATGTTGGGCCCATATACTCATCTTGTAAGTAATAAGAATTGTGAAGGTCAATGTTAATCCTCAAGAATGTTTGTGTGGTCTGTACTACCTTCCTCAGAGACACAGGGAACTCTAAGGCGGTTAAAGCTGGAGGTACACTGAATTGAATTTTAACTTGAATTTTAACTCCTGGCTGCAAACTGCTCATGCTGAACCAAACATATTCCATGTGATCAAAAGCAACTTCTGCCCCTTCAAGGCACTCAGTTTTTCATTGAGGAAAAATGGTCCTGTCTAGCTGGAGATGACATTTAAAAGTCAGCCCAGTATTTTTAAATATGAGCAAAGAAGAATTTTTAATATAGAGCCGAAGTGAAAAAAAATGTTGAGACTCATCACAAGAATTAACTAGTCCACAGCCATAGCAAAGTTTCTAACAACTCCTCATGTGTATTTGGATTGTGCTTTTGCACAAATAGAACTGCAGCCAGACCTAGGACAGATGTCACCAGGTCCATGATTAAATGAGATGGTGAATTAACCTAAGGAAAGACTTTAAAATTCAAAAAGTTAAGTGATTAAAAATCCTTTTTTTTGTAGAGGAAAAAATCAGCATAAAAACTTTTGTGACAGAAAAAGCAAAAAACAGTGATTTAGCTGAAAATATTTCAATGTTTGCATTCTTATGCAAAAAAAAAAAATTCCACAGGTGTGGTCCACAAATGGGCAAATCAAGCACTTCACCAATTGTTTGTTTTGAAGCACTTTGGATAATTTCCAACAGCTGTTTCTTCTCTTGCCTGATGGTTCTCAAACACCAGTTTTTAAAAACCTTCACCTTTGAACAAGAGTAAATGTTTATTTCAGATCCCAGCCCCTGGATTCAGGTACAATTCCACAGTTTAAAGCAGATTTCAAAGAACAGCTTTGGATAAGAGAGTAACTTGGTGATAAGGAAACTGAAAAGTCCTCTGTGTTGTGCTGATGCCTCCATAGTGTGCTCCTCATGATTGGCACAACATGCAAATGGAGGAAGAGACGTTTATTCTGGTTTTTCTACACCCCCAATAAAAGAAACAATGTGCTAAGATCCTTCTTTTATTGCCATATTCAAGATGTGAAAATATTAGATGAGCTACATCCTACTAGTATGTACTACTTGTTGGCCTGCACAATTTTGTGAGGGCAAAGTGTGTTCAGAAGTCCAGGGGAGAGACAGAAAATGCTCCTTTCTGCACAGTCTGTGTCCAGTTTGCAAACGTCCAGATAATTCCAGTGGCAACAAGAGGGAGAACTTTTTACATTTAGTAACATTTATTTCTGCATTCGGTATCAAGTACATAAGTGCAAATATTCAGAGTCCATATTAAGTCCATTAGGAACTACAGAGAATGTAATACAAATCGTAATAAATTGAACATGCTGGAACTTTCCAGTTACCATACATGTAAATCAGCCTCTCAATCCTTTACGACAAAAGTACTGGGTTTTGTTTTCTTTTTTTTTTTTGCTTTTTTGAGTTATACAAAACTGATTACCATAAGTACCGATTACTGTTTATTTTATTTGTGCTGGAAAACACTAAAACATCAGTCTACAATTCTATATAGTTAATAAAGATGAATCCAACCAGCAACCCAGTGACGTAGAAGCAATTTTAACTATTGCATCAAGTGCGCTAAGCAGGAAAGCCCCTAGCCACATGTAACATTAAAAGTTATAGAAGCAATGCCAATAGAAGAAGGAAAAACACTAAAAAAAAAAAATAAAATAAAGAGGTCAATATTATTTAGGCTCTCACCATCATGCACTTTATAAGCAACACAAAAAACCACATCTAGTACACTTTTCTCTTTACTATACTTTTAGTGCTTGACACAAGTGATTGCAAATATTCTAAGTGCAGAAGCAGCAGGGGAATAGCACTGCTTCTGAGTTTTATGTTTCTAAGATTATGGTGTTGAGAAAAAAAAAGAATGATAAATTTGCAGTAAAGTGTAAGAACAGAGCTGCTTCACTCCAGATTTCCCCATTATTCACTGCTGTGGTCGACGAATTCTTGATGTCTTGCTTTACTCTGCCTTTCTCTTAGCACCTGGGATTTTAGCTTGAATCCTAGAAATAAAGGAGAAAAAGAAAGTTTATATGGTGATGCAGTTATTCCATTCCAGTGGATCCCCACTTGGATTCCTATCCAGGGTTAATCTCTAGCTCATGTTCAGTGTGTTGTCTCAACAGGTGGACTAAAGTGTAGTAAGAAAAAGAAGTGATGCCCATCTGTATGTTCTTACAGGCCTGGTTTTTGGTGATTCATGTAACCATGGGGTGTGCTCAGTGGTCTCCTCCCCCACTTCATTATTCCTTCACAGTCTACTGTCTATAGAAAGACAGGAATTACATTGAAAAAAAAAATCAGTACAAACCTTTAGTACTGCCCAGGGCTAAGGATTTTGCAGAATAACAGAATTACTTGCTTTAAGGAGACCCTGGAAGTCTTTGAATCAGGACTATTGCCAATGCTAAATCTTGTTGGCCACGTCTTTGTCGTGTTGCATCTTGAAAACCTCCAAGGCAGGAGGTTCTGGATCCTCCCTGTGTAGCCTGCTCCAGTCCTAATCTCCCAGTGGAAAGCTTTCTCCGAATGTCCAACATCAACCTCCTAAACTGGATTTATGTTGTTGCTCCTTGTTATAAGCAACATCTGCCACTACTGAGAAGAGTTTGGCTCTATCATCTTGTAACTTCGCATCAAGTACTTAGAGGTTCCTATGAAATCACTCCTTACCAGGCTAAACAACCCCAGTTTCCTCAGCAGCTCCTCATGAGTCACTTGCTCTCTGTACCCCAACATTTTGTAACCTTCCACTGGATACCTGTTATTCACCCAGCTTTTGGAAAGCCATGGAGAAAAACTGCTGAAATCTATGGATCCACCTTCCAGAGCAGCCATCCTGCTTCAGTAATTCTCAAGTTTTGAGAGCTATGCTTAGACCCTCACTGTGCCCTTAAAGATCCCACAAAAGCTTTTGATAAAGACAATGCTTAGGGAACTAGAGCAGACTGCATCTAAAATTTCATCCAGGTCCTCCAGAAATTCCAAAGGGGTTCAAAACACTAAAGATCATGGTGATTCCATGGTGCATTTTCTTTCCGTAACAGGGTGGTGTTCTAATTCCCACTTTTTTTCATTAATGGTACTATAATCTCCCTGAATGTAAAAACCCAGGCCTGGACTGGGCAGCGGGGAAGGGAATTAACTCATCCCTTCCAGTTTGCCCTGGCCAGGTAAAAGAATGGACATGAGCCTCTGTTTGGGCTGCTCCATCCACAGTTCCTCCAAACAGCAGGAAAAGGGGGACAAGGATGTAGGGTCACAGCTCTGCATTAGTCTGCACTCAGCTGTGGAGGTCTGTGTTTCTCCAGTGATCTGCCCTCCCACAGCCCCTCACATTTCAGGATCTGGGGAGGACACCATTGACAGGACAAGGTGTTCCCAGGAACCATCCATGCCTCAGCCACCCCCAATGCACCACAACTTCACAGCAAGAGTTCTGGCCAAGTCTGCTGCTGGACTCACTTTGCCACGACAGTGTTCATGTGGGTCCGCACGAGCCCCAAGTATTGATCAATCTGTGCCTGCAAAGAGCAAAAGGACACCCAGTCAACCAGGCAACAATGAGGCAGAACCACCCAGCCACCCAAACTGCTGTGTGAGGACAGACTTACCTGGTACTTGTCATATACAACAGGGAGAGTAAACATAGACACCACAGCTGAGGAGAAAAAGAGCACAGTGTTATATTCCTGCAGACCACATTCCTCCAGAGAAGAGACCTACTTCAGTGACAAACATGTATCATGCCACTTGGTCAGCTGATCCACCAGGGATCTTTGTATTAAAAATGCACTTGGCTGAAACCTCCCAAATATGGAATTTCCCCCTGCTCTGGGACTAGTAGCTGCAAAGCCAATAAACGGCAAATTAGTTCTGGTAGGAGGGATAATGTAATGGGATAATGAATATTTACTGGGAAGGGAAATAAATGTTGATGGTTTAACTGTGGGGAAGGCTCGCTGAGGATAGGCTGTTTTGTCTAAGTTGAAATTGTGAGGGAGTTTAAGATAAAAATAGATTTTAAAAGAAAAGCTGATTTTTACCCATTATCAGAAGAGTCAGGCCATTGAAGAGGGCTCCCACGTAAGTCAGCAGCCACATTAGTACTGCAAACTAAATTAAAGATGGATCATTACATCACCTCCAGTGTTGGCAAAAGAAGGAATCAGATTGCTTAACTAGCTAATAAAACAGTACATTAGCCTTTTTTAGTGTGGAAGGGAGTTGTTAAATAAGGCATATTAGGAACTAGATAGTCTTTCTGGGTGTATAAACACCATTCTCCATTCTGTTCACTGCTTCTCACCCTCCTAGCTGAGCTTTCATGTGTATTTAGGTCTTAATTGGGTATATGTAGAACTCTGCATTGACAATGGCATAGGCAAATTTCTGCATTCAGTTTTTATGATAGCAGGAGCCATCAGGTTAATCAAAGCCCCAAAGCTGTAATTCCAGGGACTGAAGACTCTTGATGCTGAGATAGGTACATTTTCCTAAAAACCTTTACTAATTTAGGAGCCTAACCCATGTCTGCTCTCTTAATGATTTTTTGTTTGCTCTGAAGAACACCTGCTTGAGTGTAAAGCTGAAAATCAGTAACTCTTTCAGCAGGGAGTGAAAAAAGACCTTCTCCCACAGTAGAAAACGCCACAGGTAGAGGAAATCCAGATTAAAAAGGGGAACACCATTTTGTAACGAAGTAACAGAAAGCATAATGCACAGATGCTTCTAGAACTGTGGTGGAGCTAAACTGGTTCTGCACATTTATAAATCCTGTATTACACATCAATACATTCAAATGCAGAGTGCCAAACCTCTGAAGTGCCAGAAAAAAGCCATTTTTAAAACAAAACGGACAGCAACTTTTATGTCTGGAGCTACACAAAACTAGGTTCATGACAACCCAGTCAACATGGGAAGCAGCTCTTTGAAATGTAGATTGATCCTCTAGAGAGGGTTTAAAAATACTTAAAGCAATCCTACTTTTAAAGAATCCACAAGGTCCTGGACGAGAAAGAGTCTCCTCAGCTCTTTGACTGTGCTGTTGACGTATAGCTGGAGACAATCTGTGTATTTCTGGATCTGGTCCTGTGAAAGATTCATCTCCATCTCCAGGTAGGCTCTGCCAGAAACACAGGTCAGGTTACAAACCCAGGCAGGTTCACCCTCTCCCCATGCAGAGCCTGGCCTTGATGGGATCTGTCTTTTTACCCCACCCAAAGGGGGATACAAATCCTAGCTGAGGGGTTTCATAGAATCATAGAATCAATTGGGTTGGAAAAGACCGCCGAGATCATCAAGTCCAACCCTTGGTCTTACTCCAGTCCCTTTACCAGATCATGGCACTCAGTGCCACGGCCAAGCTCAGTTGAAAAAACCTCCAGGAACAGTGAATCCACCCCCTCTCTGGGCAGCCCATTCCAATGCCTGAGCACTCTCTCTGCAAAGAATTTTTTCTGATCTCCAAG
>JAWWEV010000167.1:59276894-59304630 GCA_035583235.1 Hafferia zeledoni | reverse complement strand
TGCCCCCTTGTCCTATTGCTGAGTGCCTGGGAGAAGAGACCAACCCCCACCTGGCCAGAACTTCCCTTCAGGGAGTTTCCTCACAATTTTCTGTGCTATGGGCTCTGCCCATGAGTCACAGCTCAAACTGACCCCAGTGAAGCAGAAGGAGCAGCACCCCAACTTTCTTTTCAGTGTGTGTTTTTTTAAACCATACTTGGTTTACCAAGTAGTTGGCACAGCAGAGGAGAACAGATCACTGTTTTCTTGGAGCAAACACTACAGACCCTGTGGAGGGTTCAGAGGGCACCAGCATTGGCACTGGCACCATCACCTGCATAAAAGATACAGACAGCTTCTCTCTATGCCAAATAGATTGTGCCTAGAAACAATACTCTTCCTGCTTGCAGAGATACTGTACCGGCTCTAATAAAACTCTTTTTTGCCGTTTGCTTAAAATTTTCTGAATATTTTGAATTTCAGAGAAAAAAAATCCCATGTCTTAGAGGATGATGATTTTTGTGTTGTTTTTTGCCTCTCCAGGATCTGAGCCAATACAGCATCACATCTCTCGGGACACAGAACAACAGAAAATATTAATTTCTGTTTTGTGAGCAAGAAGAGAATTTTATCCAGTATAAAAGCAGCATCTAGAGAAACGTGATTTGCCACTGGGAATGGATCCTTTACAAGACAAACAGCCCCTGGGCCATGCCTGCACTGCACTCACTTGAAGGGGTGGCCCTCATCCGTCTTCTGCACAGCCTGTAGGACTGATTTGTAGATTCTGAAGCTAATGGTGGCCGAGAGGCCGGCGAGGGCCAGGTAGGCCACGACGCTGACGACGCTGAACTGGGTCAGGGAGAAGAGCAGCAACAGGAGGCTGCCAAACACGATCCCTGTCTGCTTGATGTCACGCCAGTACAACAGGTCGATAGCTGGGGAGAGAAGACCAACATGTTAAAGGCAAGAGCTGAAAGGGCATTAAGGATGCCACCACGGCCACAGCGATGTTCAGAGTCCTTGCAGGAGGGCAGAGGGAGGAGTGATGCTCCTGCTCACACCCAGCATCAACAGGAACTCCCCAAGAGAAGCAGCAAAGTGACGTGAATGACGCAGTGAGGAAATTACAACCGATGACCTACTTGAAATGCTTGTTTTCCTTGTGCCTGCGCCTGGGTTAGATAAGATGGATGAATATCTCCAAGCGCAGCACGGTGGGTGGGTCTCTTGCAGCAGCAAGGAAAATGCAAGCTGGGGTTTGTGTTGTTGCTAGGGCTGTGTGGAAGATTTCAACCTACCTTAGTCTGGAAACCCTGGATTGTTTTTTTTGTCACAGGTCCAAATGCCAAATGCTTGATCACAGCATTTCCCAGTTTTGGTTGTTGGTAAATGAATGAGAAAGGTTGGGACTAGCCACCATAAACAACTTTCCCATTCAAAGTTTTGATAATATAATTTTGCTATTTTCTAAGTTTTGAGAGAGGAAAACACTCCTGGTTTTACCACTGCTTAACAGTTACATGCCTAAGGAAGCACTTTTCAGATAAGGCCTTAAAATACAGAATCAACCTCTTTTGCTACTCAATTCCAACCATCTCAGAAACACTAAAAACAAAAAAAGCTTTCTGCTTGTTATGTAACCTTCCTGTCCATGGGGGGTTGTTGGTTAGAACAAAACAAGCACATAAAACCATTTTCAACTACCGTATTTTTACATTTGTAAAGCAGTTAAGTTTTTACAGGGCTTTTCACCCACTTTGTATAGTTTATTTCAACCTTTCCAGCAAACGATCTTACCAGCAGGAAAAGACACTATAAAAGCAAAGTTTTATGAAAGGATTGTGGAATAGCCAGTCCACAAAGGTGAATTTAATTTGTATATACCTACAGCCTTTTTCTGAGAGGACTCTTTATCCAGCCAAAGAACATGCTCATGACAATCTAAACAAAACAGCTTTAATTTCACACAAGTCCTCATGAACAGCTTGAACACACCACCAGCCAAACAGATTTGACAGATACCACTTGTGAAATCATTCTGAACAAAGAGTAAATTCAGGAAAACTGCAAGCTGTCAAAAAAAAAAAAAAAAAAAAAGGCACAGATACAAAAAGCAACAAAATTAATCCAGCCTAGTAGTTCTTATATCTGATCTCCAAAAACTGTGAGTCACCACATCTTGTTTGCCTGAGTCAATGAGGTATATTACTCATTACTATTACATGTGTTAGTGCTGTGTTTCAAAGCAATGGGCTTGAATGTAAAAATTGCTGTTGTATTACTGAGCTCTTTTCTCTCCATGCAACATGCACATCCTACTATAGTCTCCATCAATATACAATATATCATAACGTTTTACTATTTTTACGTGCCAGCACTCAGCACTAGACCTGCAATCATGAGCACACATGACTAGATCTACAAACTGCATGGGAGCCACAGGACAAGAGATCTTGGTGCATGTTTGGGAATCCTGGGAGCTAACTTCAAAAAATAGAGACTGGGCTGGAGTCTTTCCAGATATATGCCCAAGTCTCCTTCTTCCAGAAGGCCCAGGGTATGGAGAAGGGAATGCTCCAAAATGCAGTCACAGAACCGTGTGAGTACACACCTGTGCCAGGATGTTCAGCAGCAGACAGGGATGTCTTGATGCAGCTGGAGCTCCACAAAGTGCTCACAGAGTGTTGAGGTGCTGCAGGATGCAACTTGCAAACCATCCTTACAAAATGGCATCCAGAAGACAAGCGTGCAGGTTGTACCACTTTTTCATATGCTTTTTCAGTCAAGGTGCTGCAAAATTTGGCAGCACAACAACCTGGGGTGCTTTCACCAGTGATCAGAACAGGATATATTGCATTTACTGTCAGGGGGGGTGAGGCCCTGGCACAGGCTGCCCCATCCCTGGAAGCATTCCAGGCCAGGCTGGACGAGGCTTGGAGCAACCTGGTCTAGTGGAAGGTATCCCTGGCCACAGCACGCAGGTTGGAACAAGATGATCTTTATGGTTCCTTCTATGCCAAATCATTCTGTGGTTCGGTGATTATTCACAACCTGATCATTTTTGTGCTTAAAAATTCAGAGGTTAGTATTGGAAATTTACACAAATCGCACTTTCAGATACCTCAATTTTCTATCACACAAAACCTCCACATAAAATTAAATAAGCACAGGTGAGCTAGCTCAGGGTGATGTACATGGCACATCATCTGCTGATGACAGAAAAAGGCCACCTACCAGGGGAAAACATTCCCAGGGACACAAGCAGCAGAAAGGAAAACAAATGAGAGCTGAGCCAACAAAAACAAACCCCACTCCAGTAGGGTTCCCTGAGTCAATCCCAATTAATGATAAAACCCAAAATGAGCAACTAAGCCTCTTTTTTTTGAGGATCTTCAACTCATACTCCTGCAGACTAGCTGTGATCTCTATTCTCATGCAGAGATGCCAAACAGTATTTTTTCGTTCCCCTCAAAAAGGAAGATGCCGAGTTACTCAAGAGAGACTTCACCAGGTGTGTGTATAACCTGAAAGTTCCTGCCAAGGAATGACTGGGATATTTACTAAGCTGTATCAGCTAAGGAAAGGGTCAGAGCGAGATGGACAGCAGCCAAATGACACAGTTCTGGGGACATGTGCATGAGCAAGAGAGAAGATGAAAAGGCAGCTGACCTCTTTCACCAGCCAAAAGAGACCTGGGAGAGAGGGATCCTGTGTCTTTTAGATCTGAGGCAAATTTCCCATGTGCATGGCAAAAATATGTGCCAACTGCTAGATGGAAAATCTCAGCACAGAGAAGGGAGATACAAGTTGAATGATTGGTATGTGGCTGTCCCAGTGCCCAGGTACAGCCTGGGAACACATTCCCCCCACCCACAGCCTGCCAGGTCTGTCAGGATTTTCAAAGGCAGGAAGCACATCTGTCCTCTCCTTGTCTCCCTCGAAGGGATGGGGCTGTGAGACTGCTGCCATGTCCAGCTGTTTGGGCGGGATTTGCAGCTCCTGCAGCCATTCCTCAGCCTCTCCCTTAAGGAGAAGGGAGTGAGGCAAACCACTTTGCAAAATGTGATGCAGGAGGGAGGGGATCCTCACAGCTCCTTGGGCAGGGAAGGGGGAGAAGAAGAGTCCAGAGCTAGAATCCATGGAAACTTGTGGAATCCAGCCATGATTGGTGGGCTTCTCTGAATAAAATGCTTTTCTTTTTTGCTGACAGGCCTCAGGGATTTGAGCTGTATCAGTTCCCCTGGAATTTGGATGCTGCTAAAAACACCTGAGCTGTCTGTCAGAGGCATGTTTCTCATTCAGTCATAGCTTCAGTCACTTCAAAGGCTTTTTACATTATTCGATTGGAATAGAATAGAATAGAATAGAATAGAATAGAATAGAATAGAATAGAATAGAATATTTCTGTTGGAAGCTACTTACAAAGATCATCTAGTCCAACTGCCTGACTACTCCAGGGCTGACCAAAAACTAAAGCACATTGTGGAGGGCATTTTCCAAATGCCTCTGAAACACTAACAAGTTTGGGGAATTGACCATCTCTCTAGGAAGCCCGTTCCTGGGTTTGACCACCCTCTTGGTAAAGAAATGCTTCCTTGTCAAGTCAGTAGTCAAACAAATTTTTTGTCCTACATTTCCTTACATAAACAAATCTCCCTTACAAGCAGGCAGAGGTACACTGGGTGCAGAATCGGGGATCCTTTGCTTGGGTGCCATTTCCTCCTGTAACCATTTACACCAGAGAAAAAGTACCTAATACATCAGTGTCTGGTGTTGTAAATAGAGACTGGGCAAAGGAATGAGAAATTTGCTTCTTCACCAGCAGGGTAACCCAGACTTAGGTGCTTCAACCCCCTTCAAATGTTTTTTCTTTTCTGCATTCTGAACAGGAATGAACATGAAAGATGAGCTCACTCACCACATTTGGAGTTTCACCTCATCCTATATTCATGTAAAACTGATTAAGATACCATAAAACTCCCTCCAACATTCACTGACCCCAAGGGTTTATTGCCCTTCAACAGGTCACTACGTACAACTGGTGGCCTGAGTCCTTGACAAGGGGCAGCTGCCTGTTCCTCCATGAACCCTTCCTTGGCATGTTGAAGACACAACAACCCAGGCTCAGACCAGCCTCCCCAGCACATGGGGACAACACAGAGGGTATGAGGATGGCACAGCTGGGAGCTGAGCTGGACCTGCAACATTTTGCACACACACACACACTCCTCTGCAGAGACACTCACCAAGACCAGCTGGCCCCGTGCTTGCCCAGCTGAGACAGGCTTTGAGCTCAGCTCTTAGGTGGGTACAGCATTCCCCAGATAAATTAAAGAACAGAGGATCCCTCACAGCATGAGTTAATGACATAATAATGAAGTGCTTTGGTCAATCTGTAGGGAAAGAACAAAAGGTCCTAGTGCAGTGCAGGGTCCTGCGAGTGCTGGGAGTGCTGCTGATGGTGTGTGAGGGTGTGCACAGCGCTGTCCAGACCCCACTACAATGGCCCAGTTCTGAGCAATGCACACTGAATATGCATGAGCAGGAGCCTGGTGCCACGTGAGGCTGTCGATACGTGGTTTGCACGCAATTGGACAGGGGCTCAATCTGTTTGGCTGAGGCAAGATCCACTTCCAAGAGCCAAAACGCCAACTTCAAACCACCCAAAGTTTGCAGCTTGGATTTGCAAGCAGAGTTTGGGCACTGAAACCAGCCTTGGCTTCAGTGAGGGCTGAGTTCCTGCTGTTCTGGAAATCACTACTGTGAAATCCTGACCATGCCCATTAACATGCAGAAGCTGTTCAGCTGCAGCTTTCCATGATCTCCCTTTGGCCTCTTGGAAGGAGGGAAACAGCATCGGTCACTTTGCACTCTTTCCAGTACAACTCACCAGAGCTCTGACTCATTTGCAGAGGTATAAAAGGACTCTGGGTTTTGCCAGAACTGCCTCAGACTCAAAACTATTTGTATTTATTATGGAGAACTTGCCAGCCATCTCTAACACAGGAGCATGGCAGGTCACTCAATGCCACTGCCTTTGAAGAACTTTCCTGGAGAAGTGGGTCTGATGAGCTGTTTATCTGAAAGTATTGACTGCTCGTGTTTTTTAACTCACAGCAGAACTTGTAAAATGTTACTCACATAGTCTTTTAGTTGAAAGAAAGAGTTTTCAGTGTGCCAAATCGGTATCTCAGCTATACTTTATGGCAAAACCTCTCCTAAATAAATTAATGTGATCCTCCATTTGGGGCCAAACCCCAGACCAACAATGCACAAAGGTGAACTCTATGATACAAGCAAACACTTGTCAATATGAGCAGCTGGTAAAATACCCATGTTTGTGAGGCAAGCTAAAATTAACCTCACAAATACAAGAAACAGCAGCAGCAGGCAATGCTTGTGCCAGCAAGGAATGGCTTGTGAGCACAGTGTGTGAAAGCTCTCGCAGCTCTCATCGTGGCTTTCAGCAGAAAATGTTTCTGCTCCTCACAACTTGGTATCAAAAAAAGATAGAAAACAGATGTGGGGGCTGGAAAGGGCTGTGCTGGAGCAAGGGGTGAACCATTTGAGACTGCTGAGGTGAGCTAATCAGTGATACTCCTGAGTCCATTCTCCCCAGGACCTGGTGGTTTATGTGGTCCCCAGAAGCATCATGGTGTGAGGCAGCTGCCAGCCTGAGGTCCTGAGTGAAGATCCCAGAGTTAAAACAGAGGATCCAAACCAACTGTAGCTAAAATGTCCTCACACCTTCAGAATCCCACATGGTTATGTTCTAAAAATATATTTTTGTAAGAGAAATGGGGATGTCTCCATTCTGCATCTCAAAGAAAGATGAATGATTTTAAGATAAAAATTTATGAAGATCAACTGAGCACTGGCTGGACAACTCACATCTTCCCCAGCTTCTCCTTCCCATACTCTGAAAATCTCTGTTCTCTTCTGACTTTCCAAGTTTTTCCTTTACTGCAACAACTGTGTGAAAAATGAACATTCATCAAGCAGCATTTACAAGGAAGTCAGTACAAAAATTGTGGCAAACCCCTGGTATCCAGGCTGAAAATGAGGCCCACAGGCCTTGATGATTGTATAAAAGGTCCTGTGCTCTTCAGCATACTAATAATATCCGTGGATCTGATCAATGGGTTGTACAGCTTCAATCCCTATCAAATATTAGTTTTACAGACAAGTGAGAAAAACCTGTTTATACACACCCTTCAGTTCTGTACAGACTGTAATACTATGACTTCATAAATATAAATGACTTCATAAAGCACTTTTCAGACCTACTGGGAGTGAAAAGATCAGGAAACGTAATTCAGAAAGAACAATCTTGTCTATAGCATTGTCATAAAAATATTTGACAACAAATGCAATGATGCTGTAGGGTTTTGAGTAGAAATAAATATTGCTTGCACTCAAAGCAAGCCCAGTTTGCAGCTTTAACCACGGGATGCAGGACCAGGCTCTCCCTCTTCTCTCCAGTGAAGGATCCAATGTGGACACTGCTCCTCTCCCCACAACAAATCTGATTCTAATGCAATACAGATGGATACACAGTTGAATGAGCAGTCTGGTGCCTTCAGGAGACTGCTGTGATGAACAGCAGAGCCAAGAACTGATATCTGTGCTGTTTCATGAGGCATTATCTCCTTCACCTTTATCTTCAGCCTTGAGGAATCTCTCCCTGCTTCAACCTCTTGTAAAACACTCTGTCCATTAACTTCCTGTTCAGTTCAGCTTTGTATCTCTATCATCCACCTGTCCCAAGACTTAACTTGAAAGTTCAGACCCTCCTGGTCCCCAAAGTCTGAGGAGAGGATACCTGGAGCAAAAACAGGACCAGGGAAATGGAAAGTCTTGATACAGTATACCTTCCACATTATATCCTACTCCATTTGCAAGATCAGGATGTGAGCAAAAAAGTATTGGTTGCCTTATATGAGGCAGCCAAGTGGGCTCGGGTGGACAGAAGAGGATTGGCAATAAAAAGCCCGACAACTACACCACACACAAGTCCATCACAGTATTATTTCTTATTGATATTATTTATTAATATTATTTTTGCTGTTATTAATGATTATGCTGTTTCTATTTTCATTTTCACATGAGAGATGCTTGAAGATGAGGATTAAACACAGCAAGCAGCAGGAGAAACACACACCTTCTGCTCATCAAACTGTGTCACTCACTACCTGCCTTGGACAATTTTTATGGAGGATGACACTGCTCTCACCTGAAGGGAGCAGAAACCGAGGAGACCAAGCAGAGTCCCTAAACACACAAAACGCTATGGAAATGTTGAGATTTTTCCCAAGATGCTGCTGGACTAAAGTAACAGACATGGACCCTCTCTAATTCTATCCAAACATTCGAAAATCTGCAGACTTTCAAAATTAATTGTTCAAATCTGTATTATTTGTGATAATTAAATGTGATGTGGAGAGAGTATCCTTTCTGATATCAAAAAAGCCTCACTAGAACTCACTTCCCAGAGACCTAATGAAAACAAAAGCAGCCCTCCAATGTTGCCTTCAGTTATTGCCCCATCAGCCTCCTGTTAGAATTTAAATTATTCCTCAGAGAATACCTTAAAATAACCTTATTTGGGGGGAGTTTTCACCTTGTTCTGGCAATGAAAGAATATTGTCCATCTACTTTTAAAAGACATGGCTCTGAGCAACCTGATCTAGTGGGAGTTTTCTCTGGCCATGGTAGGGGGTTGGAACTAGATAGTGTTTAAGGTCCCTTCCAATCCAAACCATTCTATGATTCTGTGATGGCACAGCAGGTGTGCAGAGCACATTGTCTCACTGATTTTTTTACCTCCTTGATCTAGGTGTTTGTTGGGATGGTTGGCAGACAAACAGTGTGAGGCACATCTAAGAGATTTTGTTCTCTAACCTTAAGCTCTCAATCTTACAGTTCTATTCCCATCAACAGGAACGTGCTGGAAGAAGAATTGATAGAAACCAAATTGCAAGTAAATCTGAAAGCAGAAGACCTTGACAAATTTCAGTCTAATTTCACAGGGAATAATCTGTGAAATTAGGAAATAAATTCCTCATCAATTAGTGTAGTTTTGTGAAACTATTAGTTAATTTGGTTACACCAGGTGATGACTGGGTTGCAAGATTTTAGCCCTACCAAGAACCAAATATTGGGATAGATTTTTATTGCATTCATCCCAGCCGAGAAATCAGCCCAGAGTATTTTCAGGAAAGTACTGAAGGTACCAACTGGCTGAAGTTATGCTTTCATTATAAAGCTGTAATTAGACAGGCTTCACAACTGTCAATAAGATTACAGATTAACAGCATGAATCCATATTATTGCCACTGAACTTCTTTTTCAGCCTTAAAGGGGGGAATGTCACCAGGAATAGTTCCCATGACCCTTTCAAAACCAACTGATACATCCATCAGGTAGGGAAGGTGGTTCTCTGAAAATAGCTGCCAAGAAAATGCTCATCAATAGCTCCAGTTCCAGCAGAGTTATGTCAGCCAGATGGATTTGATGAAGTCTGCAGTTCTTTTCCACATAAAGTTATAAATAAAATGTAGATAATATTTAGGATCATGTCTATGAACTGTTCACAGGCCTGTTTCTCCAGATCTTTACATTCTTTTTTACTAAGTCTTGCAGCAGGTTGAAGCTGCAGGAACAGGCATGTCACTTGTGACCACACAGGAGTTGGCATGTAGAAGAAAAGAGTGGAAAAGGGAGCACCCACTGAGACCAGTGCACTGACATCAAAAAGCTCCACCAAGTTGGGGCAACCTTGGGCACTGATCTCTTCTCTCTGGTGACCAGTGACAGGACCCAAGGGAATGGCATGAAGCTGAGGTTTAGGCTGGATATTAGGAAAAGGTTCTTCCACCAGAGGGTAGCTGGGCACTGGAGAGGCTCCCCTGAGGACCACTTGCACCAGGGAAGTGGTCATGGCCCCAAGGCTCCCAGAGTTCAAGAACTGTTTGGACAAGGCTCTCAGGCACATGGTGGGATTGTTTGGGTGTCCTGTACTGGGCCAGGAGTTGATCCTAGTGGGTCCCTTCCAACTCAGGATACTCTACAGTTCTGTGTCCCTCCTAATCCAGAGAAAGCAGGGTGTGAGGCTGTGTCCTGCTGGGCTGGGCTGAGTGCCTGGGGAAGGCACAGAGGTGCTGCACCACCTGAAGCTGGAGGCACACCTCAGCTGCAGCCCTCAAGTGTCACACAGCTGGCACTGGCTGTAGGTGGCCCACAGTCACCAGGATGCCCAGTCAGAGACGTTTCTCCGCACGCTCATGCATTATGCAAGGCTCCATCCCAGCCTGCTTCAAATGCATCACCTTCCAGTGCAGGGAGATGACTTGGGCGTGGAAGTCCCTAAAGCCATCCATGTTAATATTTCAAATTAAGCAGATGCCCAGCAGGGCCAAATTACAGTCCTGCTCACCCAAGGGCTGGACTGAGATCTACCACTGCTATAACCACGCTGCACCTGCAGGATGGACAGGTAAAACACTGCAATATTTCTGAACATATGCAACAACAGCAGTTGATTCACTGCAAGGAAAATAACAGCACATTGATTTAGTTGGGCAAAGCCAAAGCTTCACCAAGTGTCTCTGAAGCTCCTCAAGGTCCCCACCCAATTTTACACCAATTATAAATACTATAAGATCAACCCAATGATACAGGTAGTTGTAAGCTTGACTGTTTAGTAATTAAAACTTATGTTAACCTCAGTGTTGTATCTCTGTAATTTCAGTAAAAATATGCTCTGTATTTATCGAGGTTTCTGTCTGCATCTGTTTTGTTCACAGACACATTCCAGAGTTTTCAGGGAGGAACCATAATTCTATTGACAATGAAGCTGGCAAAATTATACAACTCCAGGTTTGCATGAAACTGATATTCTGGGTTGAGACAGAGACTACATGAATAATAGATATTAAAAGAATCAATGAATTGGGTCTTTATTCTTCTGAATTTTAAATTTCTTCTATTTATCAGGACTGATCAAAGAATTTTGCTGACAGAAATAATATTCTCTGACTATTTAATGTTTTCTGCAGGATCATTTTTGAATCATAAAGCACCATCCAAGAATAAGAAAAAATATGCAAATGATGTGGAAGTGAGGCAAGTGATTTATTTTAGCTGCGTTGATTTTTTCAGAGCTGGGGCTTTTTTTTTCAAATCAGCATGGGACATATTGTGCCATTTAATTTTCAGCATATCTACCACAGTTTCAAAAATGAAAGCACTGAAGAAACCCCACTATTATTATTAATTATTAATTCAACATTAGCATCATGCTCTTCATTATTCCTACTTTTTAATTTCTGAAAAAAAAAATTTTTTCTGTAAAGAAGGAAAATACTTAGTTTGCCTCTAAATACAGGTGGTTCAGCAATCTGACTCAGCAAACCAACGCTTTTATAAGTATCAGCAAAATATTGAGTATTTTGGGGAAAAATAAACCAAACAAAACCCCCAAGCCCCACCCTGTGAGGAAGTTTATCTGCAAAGCTGGGATGAACAGACCCTGAAGTTTGGTGGTGACTCTCCCATATAAGCTTAAGGAATCACGCAAACCTATGGAAAAGCCTTGCCCTTGATAACGGTACAGAAAGCTGGAGCTGCTGGAGCCTGGCATTTAACAGGTGCATCTATTTACATTCCAGCTCCTCATCTTCCTTAAAAACCCCGTACATACAATTAGATGCTGAATTAAGATTGCCAAAATATCAAGTCCCCCAGAGACAAGTGTCTGTCTAAGGCATCTGCCCCTCCCCGCCCCTCCCCAAAAAACACTTTGGGAAGGTTTTCCAGCTTCTGTTACATCGAGCTGCGTTTATGAAACTATGTCTGCAAACATCCTGGACCCTTTAACGAGATGATGCTCTGGAGTTCTCTCGCTCCCAGGGATCCTGTTGAGAGCATCAACACCATGAACTGACTATTCGGCGTAAACATGCACCTTAAAATTAAAAAATACATTCGAACAAAGCCTGTCCGGAGCAACCAGCAGCCTGCCCGGCAGGATCAGCCGCGAGCTTTTCTCCCTCTAATCTGCCCACCGAGCAGCGTCACAGAGACTGTCTTTTATCAAAACAAAGGCTGGATGCTGGCTGGGAAGTGTGAAGCCGACTAAAAATGGCTGAAAAGCTGTCCAAGGCACCCGGGAAGGTGGCCAGCCCCACCCAGCGCAGACACCGACCCGCTCAAAATACGCTGAAAATCAGCCCAAAAAGGAGATGCTATTGTTCCCTTCGCTTACGCGGCAGCGAGACAACACCATGGCAGCGTTTCACCCCCGAACGGCTCAGCGGAGCGCTCGGCAGCATAATCAAAGGATTAATGTGTTTTTTTAAAGCAATCCCAGGGCAAAGTAGGAAGCAGGGGGCAATCCCGCGGCGTCCTGGCGCTGTCGCCCTCCTTGCTAAAAGCTGCGTTTTCTTTGTGTCGACACTAGGCTAAGCCTGGCTCTGGGTGTGTCCGTGGGCAGGAGGCACCCAGGCACCCAATGCCACCACCTCCAACCCTCGCCAGCCCCAGCGGGCACCAATTCACCGTCACCCGGCTTTCCTAAAGCCCGAAAGGTAGGAAAATTATGCCAGCGATATCCCGACGGAGAGAGTCAAGGATGAGAGATGACGCCGCTAACGGCAAGGGCGGATGCTTTGGGAATGAGCTGTAAGGTGGGAAGGGAGGACCTGTATCCTGGATGCTTTCAGGGTGAGACTGCTGGAGATGGGAGAAATGCATTCTAAGAATTAAGGGCTTTTAATCTTTCTTTCTTAAATTACCCCCAAAGAAAAGCTTCACGGGGAGGGACAGAAAACAGCATGCAAAGGCCCACAGGTGAACAATGCAAAAATGGATGGATCCTGCCTTTGCCTCCTCTGCCATGCAGTCCTTCTAGCATGCAACACTAGAATAGATATAATACCCTGACATTTCCAGTTGCTCCAAAGACAGTCCATCTTGGTGGAATCGGCACTGGCTTGCATCTCGGAGAGCTGAGGAGCTGCCGGTCCTTTCGTCGGAAGCACTGCGTTACCAGTCAGGCATTCCCGAGCATGGGTGGGTTAGTGGGTATCGCTCCCGTCTCCCCGCTCGGCTCTGGACTGATGCTGTAAGCAGCACAGGCGGAGGGGGAGGGCATATTGTACGCGCTGCGGTCTCCACTGCAGCAAATCAGCAGTGTGATGTGGTTGCCCTAGGGAGCAGGCTCCTTTGAAAAGGGGATGCAGTCCCTTTTCAAATCAAAAGCTTGCGCTCGGCGGCTTAGCCTCCTAAGCCATGGAAATGGTTAAGGCAACCTGATGGCAAAGAAATAAAAACAAACTGGGTGTGGGTGGATGGGGGGGCGGCAGAGGGTGAGCGGTGTTTCCTATGTGTCTCTACGGTTGTGTCTATTCGTGTTCCAGAAATTTCTTGACAGTGATGGAATCTGGTGTTTTCTTCATTTTTTTCTTCGTTTTTTCCTTTTTTTTTTTTTTTTCCACCCAACCCCTTCAGATTTTGATGCTCCCCCCTCATCTCTGCCCAGCTGGGTGAGGTCAGGGAGCAGGAAGGAAAACAACAAGGTCAGGATCTGACCCCAACAGGGCAACCCCCATATTGCTATTTTTTTTTTTCAAAATAGTAGAAAACAGCACAGTGCCCAGGGCACAGGGGATCACCCTTTTCCCTCTGCAAGCACAGGGTGACCCGTGTGGCTCCCCATGCCAAGCCCTGCTACACCAGGATGCTGAGGAGTCCCAGGGCACCCAGGTTTGGGTGTTGAGGGTATGAGAGCTGCCTCCTCTTGCTGCATAAACCAGGATTGGAGGTGGAATGGTGCAGGTACACAGGACAATTTGTGGGAAAAGCATGTGCTTTCTGTGAGCCCACTAACAGCTGAATTTTAACACACCATCTGACACTCCTCCCTTCGCAGGATATGGCCTCTGCCTCAGTTTCCCCAGCAATAAACCACTATAAGTAGCCTTGCAGAGACATCATAACTAAGCAAGGTCATACTTGGCAAATACTGGGGGAAAAATGCTTTGCCAGCCAACCTGTTTGCATTTTGAGAATTTGGGGTGATTATTAGTTACATAAGAAACTCCCCCAAAAGTCACCCCATTTCACTGAAGAGTAACTGAGATAATCTCAGTCCAGTCATCACTGGCAGAACAACCCCAGCTGGAGACCTTTCAGCTGAGTCTGTATTTAATCTTTTGGATCATGACAGTATGTGAAATAATTTTACTTTAACCATGTTATATTTAATTTTGTATGGAAATCGACACCACCACAGGCACAGTGGGTCATGTACCTATCTGTATGGGGGTTTGAACCTCTCTGCCCTTTTGGCTCCAAAAACAAATGGTCTTTAATTCCTCAGTTAGAACATACCTCCTCCAAATGGCAGTAGCAGGACACTTATCCTCCCTCAGGTAACTCATCTCATAGAAGAAAGCCAAAATTCAAGGAGAGATTCACCATCCTGTGATCTTACCCTTTACCTCGGAAACTCTGCTGGGCTTATAGAGGCCAATAGCTATTGTTCATGTTTCTAAACCACCTTTGAAATCCTCCAAAACACTTACTTAGGCTTGAATCCAGCATCTTCAGTCCCCTAACAGTGAAATAATTAACTAATTGGTGCAGAACTGGATTCAATTGTCATTGCATATAGTAGGATTAAATCATCTACAAACAATGTTACAAATCAGGATTTTGTGTTCTTCCTGGCTTTTTTCAAAGATGGAAGAAACAGGTTGGAAAGGAGTGACTTCTAAGCATGGATTGGTTTAGAACCTTTGCAAAAGCAGAGAATCTCTCTATTGACACACACTGCAGCTCTGTCATGGGCTTCTCAGGACCAATCCATAATGTGAGATATTTACAAGCAGTGCATGTGAAACAGAGCCATCATTCACATGAAACTCCTAAATCCATGAGTACCTGGAAAAAAGTCAAAGAGACCCCAAGTATAGTGCATAGGTGAAGTTCATGGCTATTGGGCACATCCCACCAGCAACACACCAGCGAGAAGGCAAAAACTCTCTGCTTAGTCTCACTGTAATCCACATTTCTCAGTTAGGTATAAAGGACAAATTCCCTTTGGACAGAAGAGTGGTGCATGTACATTTAACATCCCACTGATGATTTCTCTTTGCCTTCATTGTTTGTAGAAATTTTTCTTGCCCCAGGCTTCATGTCTCCAATTCCTCTTCCAGGCTACCAAAATGAACCTCACCATCAGGTTTCCTGCTTAAATTCTTACTTCTCTTTGGAAAAGTGTCACTTCAGACCTGGCCCATGTGGCTGGTCTGGCCCACAGTACTTCTAGAACTACTTTGATTCATAGGCACCAGAACCCATCACTTCATCACAGTAACAAGAACACTGCATTTGTGTCAGAAACAAAACTGAGCTGGAACTGTAAGATGAACATACTTAGAAAATGTACAAGGGCTGAGGGAGTCTTTCAGCATGCACTCATTTATCCCAGGAGCTGAGGAAGTGAGGGACAGAGGCAGGTGAGGAACCCTGACATAACACTGTGTGTGTGACTACACAGACATGCACAACAAGTGCCAATCACCCCTGGTGGATACAGGACTAAAATGGCTATTGATAAAAAATTTATTTCTCCAATGAGAATTTAAATTATGCAGTCAGTAAGTTGTGAGCCAGAATTAGGACTAAACATCTGGTTGTCAATAGGCTGAGGGTAAAAACTGCTTCTTTGCACCAGAACTAAACCAGAACCTCCAACTCAACCTTTACTGAGCAGACTGGAAGGTACAAATAAACATGGCACTACCTGGATCTGAAGGGTGAGATGCACAGAGATCTTGGCATCAACCACATGACACGGCAGTGTTGGAGGAGAGCTTTCCTGTGATCATGCATAGAAGCAGGTTGAAAAGCAACAAGTGGAATTTGCTTCCCTTCCCTTCAGAGCACTGTCCATTGGAAGCCTCCTTCTCCTGTGGATGTTACTGAAATTATTACAGATCTTAAGATGTGTTAGTGAGGTCACATGAAGCTCAGTGTTGATGGCACAGCCACAAGCCAAGTGAGCTCATCAATATTTGCATGTTAATTAGTTCTGCTGGAGATAATGACCAGTATATGTAGGATGTGTAGGGTAAGGACTAGTAAAATAAAGTTACCTGGTTGCTTTCAGCCCATCCTAACCTCTCATTCATGGAAACCTCTGGCTAAATTAATACATGAGTAGGATATCAATGTCTGCCTCATTTCTTTCTATCCCTCCAACCTCAGCAGAGATCACAGAATCATAAAATCACAGAATAGTTTGGGCTGAAAGGGGCTTTAGAGATCATCTAGTTCCAAACCCCTCGTCCATGGGTGGAGTTGTCACCCACTAGACAAGGTTTCTCAAAGCCTCATCCAACCTGGCCTTGAACACTTTCAGGGATGGGGCAGTCACAACAGGGAGGGCTGGATGAGGTGCAGACTGCAGCTCAGCAAAGGACACAGGGCACCCTGCCATGGTGTGTGGACCACTGGAGTTGTGCTGCTTACAGGGACACAAGAAGTCCTGCATCAGGACTCCAGCCCTACCTTGCTTACCTCCAAACATCCTCCCACTTCCACAGTGACCCAGCCAGCCTGCATGGTGAGCTCTGATGAGGTCAGAGTTAGCAACATTTAAGGCTTTTTAGGTAAATATACTTTGAGTGGACATAACAGTTCTTAAGAGCTCAGAAGTCCCCACTGTTCTACCACAGGAAGGATCACACACAGAACTAAACTTCAGGGCTGTCCCTTAACAATCCCACTGGAGAGTAGCAGTGGAATTGGTTTCAAAGACCATTTAATGACTAAAAATCCAAAGACAGAGCTGAAACCATTGCTAGTTCAGCTCCAAGTGCAGTGACTTTGAAGACACTTTGGACTGATTGCGTTTTTCGGAGCAGTGCTCTGCATCGCTGCACGTCAGCGCTCCGTGGGACACATTGAGGGCAGTGCCAGATCTGCAGCGTGGTGCTGTAAGATCCTGACATTTAGCACTTTAGGAGAACAATAGCATTAAGGGAGATCATTGGGTTTTTCTTTTAAGCTAATTTGTTCTTAGCATTAGCAACAAAAATAGAGAGGATGCTATTTTAAAAGTTGCATTAATATGTCTCGAAGCTCTAAAGAGCAATGGAGAATTTTTGCCTGAGCACTCCAAGCCAAGGGCAGCCAGCAATTACATTTTCCGTGAGGAGGCTGTCAATAGGAGAGGGCTGGGCCAGATCCTGGCTCTGATCTCATCCTTCTCACTGTCTTGTGCTCACTCTTGCACATTTTCTGGTCTGCAGAATCACTTAGAGGCAGCTCAAGTGGCAAGGCCATGAGCTGGAAGATGCTGATGGGTGTTTCAGGTCCACCACTATGCACAGTATGGGGTAGTACATAGACAGCTGCATTCTTGCTGTCTTTTGCCCCAGGTCTTTGGTATTTTCTCTTAGGAGATGCAATGCAGTGATGAATTACCTTTCTTCTCAGGTGTTCAGACCACAAAAAGAATCAATAAGCTGGTGAAAAAGACAATATGATATTAAACTGACACAGTTAAATTCTGGAGCCGAATACTCTTAAAAAAAGAAGCCCCATGTCCTGGCCTGTCACACAATGTTCCAGGTTCCCTGTGATTTCTTTTATAAGTCTTGAAATGTTTAGATTGATAAGGGTTTTTTTGAAATCATCAGTCAAAATATTTGGGTAGTTTTAAGATGTGTAGCTAAAGCTTCTGCTCTGCTGCCTCTTTCACTTTCTGCTCAGCAGAACTATTCTTCATAGCCATTTTTGCTCAAAGTCTGAGATTCTCGCAAGGCATTCAGCAGTAACCACGTGACATGAGTCAAATAAGTGTGTGAAAAAATCACACATGAAGCTTTGTGCTTGCTTCCCTGCCTGAGAACAAGGTGGCCTTTCCTTGAATCCTGGTAAGTGAGCCATTTGTGGGGAACTCCTTAGATTCGGTACTATTGTTATGAAACAGTTTTGAACATCTGATGTGTCTCAGTGAACATGGCACAGACCCTCTTCACAGGCCATTCCAGAGATGGCTGGGACTCCTGTGGTGCCATTTGAGCTCCCTGATGACTGCAGGCAACAGCATAACTCACATAAGAATCAGTTTGGATTTACTTCTGGTTCTTCAGTAGGATAATTTCTCTTAGTTCTTTAATGTTATTTTTGAACTGTGAGGTTCACAGAAATGAAGGCTCTATTCCTGCCACTGACCTAGAAAAGTCTTTTGATTCTTTCCAGTGGGACTACTTTTTTCAGTTACTGGGAACCTTAAAATCATAAGTTTCTCTCCTCTGGGGGAGGCAATTGCTACATCTTCATTCCTCCTTAAAGATTTGATCAGTAAAGCTGAAGAAACCCTAAAACTCTGGCTGACCTCCTGCACTCCCCCATTACAAAGGGCTCTCATGGCACTTGCAGCCTACTCCCATTTTCAGGCCTTTTGCTTCTAAGTCTGTGCTGTGAAATTTTTCTCTCTTACAGCATTGCTGGTGCTGCAGCTGGCATTATTAATTCCATTTCATTAACTGATCTTCCTAATGGACTGGAAGACAAAAGAGAAGACAGTCCTGAGACCACGGTGTGGCTGAGCCTCAGGAGATCTCTGTTCAGTCCTCTCATCCACCACAGGCTTCCTACGTGACCTTGGGAATCATCTCTCTTAAGTCTCCGGGTCTGCCTGGTCTATTTAAATTTGGGGCATCGTCTGCTTTTTAAGCTTTGTTTTTGCATCACCCAGCACAACATCTGCGGCTCTAACAAAGGAGCCTCACTCATTTTTGCAATACAACTTGCAGGCTGTCATTCTTGGACCAAGGGAGATCAAGCAAGATTGTAATGAAGGATTGGGATTGCATTGCTCTTGGAAATGGTGAAATCCTGCCCAATGCTGTGTAAAGAACCTGGGGGAACAGAGGAGTCTCTCTCTCCTCTCCATCTCTTCCATGGACAGAAGAGATGACAATGATGCATTTTTAGCAAAATCTCAAAGTGAAGTCTGATGGCCAGTGCCTGAGCTGGGGAAATGAGGCCTGGGTTTTGCCACATGGCAGTGCCACAAATCACCAGGGACCCTGTCCTTGCCTGGGCAAGGTCCTGTGTTGGAAGTCAAGGAGGTGGCCCTGAAGCAGCTCACCTCACTGGCTCTTCCCTTGTGCTGGCACCCTGTAGGGAAGGCACAGCCCCTTTGAGATGCTTTGCTGGGAGAAGGAGGCATTAAAAGGGAGAGAAAAGAATGTGAGCAGGGACTGTGCCAGTACAAGCACATGGCATGTGACATGGTGCCCAGAGAGAGCCGTGCCCCAGGCAGGCAGCCCTGCTGCAATCCAGACAAAGTGCCAAGCCAACACAGCTCTGCCACACAGCAGCACTAGAAAGGTCCTGTCCTGCCCTTTTCTCCTCCACACATCCAGCTCCTGAGCTCAGGCAGCTCTGGTGCATCCCCAGGAAAGATGTTCCCACAGAAATGCCCAAATCTTTGCTTCCATCTTGCATGGCCACCCCTCACTCCTGCTTTGCTGAAGTCAAGCCCAAATTGTGAAGCTCCAGATGCTGATTCAGGGGCTGGGATGCTCTGTCCAAGTGGAAAACACAACTACAAATTGTGCCAGCAAACTAAACCAACAGCCTGCAGGCAGAGGCTCAGGAGTATGAGGTGTCATTTGCAGCAGTGCCAGAAGCCCTTAATTCAGGCTGAGATTCTTATAAGCAGCCAGGGGTGCTTGCAGGTGAGCTGTGGTTTGCAGGATTTCTGCTGGCTCCTCTGCTCCTGTACCCAGCACCCCTCCTGCCAGCCCAAATCAGGCTGGAGGGGAAGGTGCAGAATGACAATATAGACCAAGCCTCCTTCCCCAGCCCGTTACCCCCCCAAAAATAATTTATTTTGGGGAAGGGTGCTACCCAGCAGGCCCTGAGCTGCTCACCATGCTGGAGAGCTGCTTCAAGCATCCCACCATGGACATCTTTGCATCCCCACCCCACTGCAGAAGGAGGCTGGGAGTGTAAGTGCATTAGTGCTGGAGGTGTGCAGATGCTGTGGCCGTGCACACACAGACTCGGCCGACACACAATTGTCATGGCAACCCCAGCTTTCCCTGGAAAACAGCAACAGAACACTAACACACTGCTGGATTCAATAGCCACACTGCCTGCTCCGTGGATGCAAGACACCTGGGTACCAAGATGCCAGAGCTCAAATCATACTCAGGCTGGGAAGCCAGCTGTTAACATGGAAAAATCTTGGCTGAGGTTGCAGAGGAAGCAGGGACAGGTCAGACAGGGGCAGATTAAGAAAAAGATGCTCCTGTCCTGAGCAAATGCAGTCCTGAAGCACTTGCAAAGGCAACAGAGGAGGCAGAGAATGTGGCAGCTTCTTGCAGCAATGCTAACAGTGCTGCATGGCATGAAGGGCTGATGGATAAGGAGTGCCTTGGTACTGTCCAGGAGAGCGGGGAAAAAACAAAAGGAGAAATGAAGGATATAAAATACTGGTGTATAAGAGGAGTGTCAGTGCAAGGCTGTGGGAGAAAGCAAAGAAAGAATACAAGCAGGGCTCCGGTGAGAGTCAGGATGAGCACTGGCTAGAGAAGTGCTTTGGACAGTGAAGCAGCACTCTGAGTTTTAAATGTTATTATGGGCCTCTAGGGTAATTAGAATAATTAGATCAGTAAAGGATGTGCCAGAAGTGTTGGCTGAAAAGTGGTCAGAGTTGTGTTTGCTCAGGAAACAAACAGGAAAATGGTTTTGTGGGGTATTTTAGGGCATTGGTTGGAAGAATAGCTACACAGAAAAGCAGTGGTGGTTTGAGCACTGAGGGGCTGGCTCTGCTCTGGCTCATCCCCTCACAGGGGGCAGTGGGAAGAGGATCGTATGTATTACATATATATCTTATGGAAGATACCATAACCAAGGTCAAACAAGCTTCCAGCATCCAATCAGCAGAATATGCAATGAAAATCCACACCCTGGAGCCAGCTCATTAGAAACTTAAGATCAGTCATCCCTAAAACTAGTTATCTCATGCAAACAGATGCAAAATGAGGAAAAAGAGAAGAAAAAAATGCAGAACTGCATGAAACCCACTGAATTTGTAGAAATGGGTTTCTCTCTGAAGAACAGATCCTATCTCCAAGTACTTGAATATGATATATCCTCTCTCCCCCTCTCTGCACTCAATGAGAAAGTCCTGATTTGGATGCTGACATCAAGTATCTGAGAAAAGACAATTTAATTTCCCATTCTCAAGGCCAAAGGATTAAAGATAGATCAGGAAAACTCTTTCGCCTTTAGAAAACAAAAAAAAAAAGTCCTAAGGAATTCAGATTTCCCTGATGATATTATTAAACACCACAAGGCACATTTTCCTGATTGCTTCTGCAAAAGGAATGGTAGCTCACTACTCTGGGATGAGCATGAATATAATAGGAGGTATAGGGTGAGTTTGAATGTATATATGCCAAAGAGAGTTATATGCCATCTTTATGAATTAATAAGCAGCATGAAAGTCCACTGGACAAAAAAGAATAAGGGTAAATATTTTCCTTATTGACAGTACCTTTAACCATTCTGCTGCAGTAATAGCACGTGGATATGGGAGAAGCAGCAGGAATTTCAGAGTAACTGTGTAGATTTGCAAAGATCCAGAAATAACTGTTATCCCAGAGCACTGCACGTGAGCAATGAGAGGTAAAAGGACAACATACTACATTTTCTGCACAAATAGTGAATTCCCTTGCAGCAGGTTTGGCTTTTGAAGAAATGGGGGAATTCCAAAGAGAACAGTAAAATAGATCTGGGCAAGCATTGCAAAAGGTCTGCTGGGATTTCAGAACTGCTCTCCTGAAATGTTTTGCTACTTGCAAACATTTAAGTACATGGGGCTTTGATGAAACTCCCTGACTGAGACAGGTACCACCAAATATCCCTTTGTACTGTATCAGTACACTTCATTTTTAATAAATCCATCCATGTGTCCCATCTGAGGTTCTTACATTTCATATGCCAGGTATTTAATGTCTTGCAGATGAATCAGAGATAAAACATAATGGCGTGACATTAATTTTAAATTATGGTAAATTCAAGAAAGCTACAACTTTTTATTTGCAAACCAAACAAACCCAACCCCCAAACTCAATTGCAGTGTTTTGTTTTGGATGAACCTCTCCTGTTTCACAGGTGCAGTAGATGTGATCAGCTCTCTTGCTGAATGCTGGGCAAGGCTCTGAGTTTTGCTGGTCCTCAGCACCTGCAGGTCCAGGCTTTGGAAACCTCAGCCTATGCATACCCCCAGCATGAAGCTGAGAGACATCAGCCCTCCAGATTAGGATGGGGCCTGAAGAGAAGGATTTTTTTCATTTTGGAAACAGCAGCTCTTACGTTTTCCAAAACACTTACTTTTCAAGTGTGCTTTTTTTTTCCTCATTCTTTTCCCACGTTGCCTGACATTTAAAGTGATCAAAGCTTCCTGTGAACCACAGCTTCTAAATTTCAGATAAATATAGCCACCCTGCTCTGCATTTATTTGTTTTTCTCAGGTCGCAAACCTGCAGTCGAGACCTACTTATTCTGGAGCAGGGAGAGCTGCTGCTTTTCACCACGTGCTTCAGCAACTGGGGAGGGAGAGAGCAGAGCCCTGTGTGCAGGATGCAGCTCTGCTCTGCTTCCAGCACAGGGTCTAATCCTGCTCTGGCAGATCAGAGCAAACAAACCAGCAGCCCCCGTGTTGGCTTGGGGAGCCTGAGGAGCCCTGGAGCGGGCAGAGAGCAAACGGAGGCGTGATGCTCAGAGACAGTGCACAGAGGGGAGGATGGAGATGGTCATGGCTGAGCGTTGTGACATGCCCAGCCCACACTGACACACTGGGGACAACTCTGAGCCCTCTGAGCCATGGTGAAGCTCTGTGGGCACTGGAGTATGGGCTAAACCACATGCAAGGGCAGGAAGGAACTGCCTCCACTCCCCCCCCCATCCCACCCCTTGCCCACCCACCCACACCCACTCAGCCAGCCCAGCACAATTTATTTTGGCCTCCCCATTAGCTGGGAGGTAAACGTGGCAATTACTTTGCACATCCGAAGTGTCAGAACCCTTGGGCACATTTCCCTGAAGCTAAATAATTAATGAAGAGCTCTGATTAGTGTGAATGTTGTGGAATCATCAGACAGCATGGAGTGACATTTATTTTTACCTCTTGATGCCTGAGACAGGGCTTTGTTAAGAGGCCAGGAATGGATGGGGCTTCCATACTTTCCTGCAGCTGAAAGGGCTTGGCTTGGGATTTATTCTGGAATGCTTTGTACTAAGGCTACCATAGAGAGAAGCAGCCCTCAAAATTTAAATGCTTTGCAAGTGATGGAGGATAAAATACACTTCTTTTACATGTAGGAAAGACATCCCACATATGTAGTGCCCAGCAACTTGTTCCCCTCAGTGCCCCATTAGAGGCACTACATCTAAGAAGGTTTTTTACCCTCTTACCAACAAACAGGGGTCAAGTAGAAGATATTGGATGTGCAGCTGCCAGGAGTGAGGGTAAGATCCTGCAATCCAGACCACCACAGCAGGATCCAGCCCCATGGATTCATGCCTGTGGCAATGGGTTTCCAGCCTAACCTCCAGTGCCAGTGAGCTGGTGCCCCTGTGGGGTCAGAGAGCTTCTAGAAAGAGACTGCTGCATTAGAGACTCAGGAGGAGCTGGTGGCTGTCACCTGAGGTCCATTCTCTCCTACAATTTCTTTCTTTCTGAATCAATTCCCCATACCAAAGACACCAGCCCCCCAAATAGATGAACTGAGCCCTGCCTATGTGAGGTCTGTGTGAGCTGCTGCCCCTTTCCCAGCCCTCCCTCATTTTGCCATCAAACCACAAATAATCTGCTTTTTACCATGACCCAGGGAGGAGAAAGGCTGCCCAGAGAACACATGGAGCTATTACATGTACAAATTGGGAATCTTTAGGGTGCTAAAGTGCAGAGGAAGGTACAATCTTCACCTCTCCAGGGAGGAGATGAAAGTATAGCGAAGGGTTCACATAAAAGCTGAACTCTCCTGGTCTCAAATGCCACAGCCATAATGACACCATCTCCAAACCCCACTGTCCTTGCCCTGCCTCATGAATTTCACCTCTGAGCAGCACGTTCACGTGCTCAGGGATGATACTTTCAAACCTCCACATCAACACCAGTCAGGCACCTTGAAAAGCTGCCTCTCCCTGAAGGGCTTTACCCCTCACACAGAGTTTTGTATAAACAGGATGTAAAGCACTCCTTGCAAGGAAAAGCAAGTAGTTTGGAAATCATGTACTTTAAGTCTATGCCTGGTTTTGCTTCATCCAACATGTGTTTCCATGGAAGCAGAGGAGGGAGCGGGCAGCCTGTGGCTGCAAATCACAGCTATCTCACTGCCTGCTTCCGAGTCTGAGGAGACAAATGGATCATTAAAAATAAAACAAAACTGAAATTTAAAGCATCCCTTTTGACAGTAGATAGCTGATATTTAGTGCTGCAATTCGTTTAATGGACTGGGGTCCAAATGCATCACAGCCAAATGAAACTGAACTTGGGCTCAACCTCAGAGGAAATGAGTATGCGCCGATTAAAGTGATTTTTATTCTTTTGTTGATCACACTGGTGTAGTGATTGTGTGAGCACAGAGAATGGCAGTGCAGCACACAAAGGCAATTATATAAATGGATTAAAAAGATGTTTTCAGCATTGTTTGGAGGAGTATATCACAGAGAAAGACTGAAACAAGGATGGTTTAGAAAATACTGATTGTTTAGGAAAATGAAAGGTTTATCTATTGATCCAAACCTGGTTTGCTGATCTCAGGAGTGATTCTCCTGAAGTCAGTCTGTCTGTCTGTCAGTTGTTCTCACCAACATGTGCTTTGAGCAGAAACTCATTTTTGACTATAACCACAAAGTTTTCTTGGCCTTAAACAAGCATTTTGAGGCATCACCGCATCTCAAGAAAACATGCAGTTCCTAACAGCTTGCAAACCAGTTGCAAATACATCTTGCTGCTGAGCCAGGCATATTTCACTGGGAGTAATTACCACATATCCTCAGGTAAGAGGTGCCTCCTACTCAAAATGTGGCACTTGGTGACTTGAATGTAGCCAATTTTGAGCGACTGAGCTGGATCTTCCCAGTGGCCTCGTGAGGACTCCCAGCAAAGTATCAGGGCTGATATGTGTGTGCAGCCATTATGTGAGCAAATGCAAAATGTCCTTCCTGCATTTATCCCCCTCAGAAAAATATATATCTGTTTTACAGCAGCCTGCCTTGTCCCAAAAGGCAGCAGGTTTTCACACCAGTAGGTACTTTTTCTTGACTACCAGGCAAGAAAAATTAGGCACACTTAGAAAACCTGCCAATTAGGAAACATGGTTGCAAACTCTGGGGAGTTAAAAAACCCTGAGTTTTTAGTGCCTGTGAGATTTCCTCCCCACAGCTCTGTGTAATGAATTTGGAGTTGTTGTCTACAGCAGCCTGAATGCTGAATTTCTGAATACTGTGATCAATACTGCATTGAATAACGATACCTATTATCTAATGACAGCTCTGTGTGCATCCAGTACTTAGGTTTAGTAGATTGTTTTCAAGGGGAGAACAGCAAAAATTGAAAGAATGGGCCAAATCAACTTGAGTTTGTTAGAAACTACATCCAAACAGGGATATACGAGAGATGAAAATGAAACTATTGGGGAAAGTGAAGAGATTTAGCTTGGACCACTGATTCTACTTCCAGAGCCTCCAAATGTCCAAGAAAACTCTATACCAGCAAATGGCAGTATCACCAAAGGTATCCTTCTTTTCCTTTTGCTAAAAAGGGGGTTTGAGACAGCAGACCCAGAGAGGGTAGGGCTCTGCAAACACCTTTATGCACAGGATGGAGGCAGAGTCAGCCATGGTGCTGGGTATCAGCATCCTGGCAGGACCTGCAGCAAGTAGGGAAGCACTTGGGTTGGTCTTCATCTCTGGTTAGTGCTTTGTCGTCTTCTTCATCTTACATCTGAGAAGTGCCTGGTGGTACTGGCTGGTACCATGAACTCTGATAATCCAGGATTTTTTTCCTTTTTAAAAAAATATGGATGTCAAATCATACTAATGATTTGTGCATTATTATGATTTGATCAAATAATATAGTACCATAAAAAAACACAATAGAGATTTGTGGCTTGTTTCTACCTATGCCATTGATAGGTGAGCCATTGAGTGTCCACTGGGCCCAAAGGCCTGAAAGTGAAAGCCTCCTGTATCCCATTCCCAACCTTGAGCCCACAAGGACATCCTTGGGAATGTTCAGGGCCAGGTAGGATGGGGCTTTGAGCAATCTGGCCTAGTGGAAGGTGTCCCTGCCCCTGATAGGGAGGTTGGAACTAGAAGATAGTTAAGGTCCCTTTCAACCCAAACCATTCTCTGATCCTGTGATTCTATGACAAAGCTCTGCAAGTTTTATAAACATGTAACTCAGCAAAGGAAGAACAGCACACTGAAATTCTTGGACCAAGTGGGAAGGAACTGAAAGGTGAGTGGAAAACTAGTGCAGATGAGTCTGCACCAGGAGGATGTCAGGAAAGCATTTGCCTCCAGACAGTGTGGGATATTGATCTGCAGTCACACAGCAGCCCATGCTGGACAGGAAGCATCATCAGAAACTGGCTGAGGGAAGAGGAGAAAGAGGTCAATAAAATCAAGCTCTGTGTCAAAGGGAGGAGGCAGGAGGAGGCTACCAGGGCAGCTTGTGCTGCAGCCACGGGTGTTTACCTCATGCTGTGTATCAGTGACCTTGAGAGTGATGGCATTATCTAATGGTGCCAAATTGTAGGAGGCACAGAACAAATTAATTACAAATAGGAGATTAGGCTTACGGTCTGATAAACAGCTCACGGAGTTCAATGAAGAGAAATTTTAATGAGATTAAGTGACAAAGCCATCACTTAGAAGGAAGCATTAAACAGAGTACAGACAAGGAGAAAGAACTGGGGGCGAAGGCAGAGAACTATTAGAACCATCTGTGTTATTAAAAGAAGAGTAAACAAGGCCTGTGCCTCTCAGGGAGAAAAGGAGATGATAGTAAGGCACGCTGGCATCGCCGGTGGGAACTCCTCCCGTGAATGTATTGTATGCAGCATCTGAGTCAGACTCGGGGGATAGGGATGGAGCACAGCAAGGGAAACCCAGCACACACTTGGGACTAACACGAGGAGCAAAGCACTGTCTGGCTTGGTATAAATAACTGCAAGCAAGAGCTCTGAGAAGCAGTGCAGGAGGCCTGGGTGAGTGGGGTGAGGCAATGCCTTGGAGCCAGAGAGGGAGAAGAGCTTTGCTGTGGTCCAAGAGCAGATACAGCAGGAGATTGGATGGTAGCAAACAAGAAAAGAAACAGGCTAGCATTTAATATGGCAGGCTAAGAAGGACAGCTCTTAAGTAATAATAGCTACTGCTAATGATGAATAATTAAAGCAGACCACTTGGTCTTCTGGCCCTTACGTAGTTCCGTTCCTCTAATGTACAGCAGAAACATCATTTATAGCATGTGGCAGGAGGAATCTTGTGCTGGCAGGGACTGGCTGTGCTTCATCTCCTACCAAACCCACTGCACCCTTTTCCATGAGCTGTATTTAAAGCTGAGCCCAAATATATGTAACTACCTGAAGGGAAGTTCTGGCCAGGTGGGGGTTGGTCTCTTCTCCCAGGCACTCAGCAATAGGACAAGGGG
>JAWWEV010000167.1:59243016-59276794 GCA_035583235.1 Hafferia zeledoni | reverse complement strand
GCCATGATCTGGTAAAGGGACTGGAGTTGGACCAAGGGTTGGACTTGATGATCTTGGAAGTCTTTTCCAACCCAATCGATTCTATGATTCTATGATATAATGGGAGTGGGAGCAGCTTTGAATCAGACTGATCAGACATCTGAGGTGTAGGGGGTAGAGATAATGTCCCACGTTCATGTTACCTCCAAGTAAAGGGACAAAACAGTTCCTGAAAAGGAGAGACAACAGCAGTGGCAGACTTCTTGTATTTCATTTTTATAAGGAAAATATTTCATAATGAAATTTTTTAAAAATATATTTCCTCATCTTTCCTCTTTGTGATGGGATAGGTGCAGTTGGGGTACATGGGGCTGACTGACATCATCAGGCATGTGACTCACTAACACCTGAGTTTACCAACTCTCACCTTTCAAATGGGTGTAATTATGGAAAAGGTTTGGGAACAAAGCAGAGCAGACCCCAGACCCTCATTTTTCTCCCCTCTCCCCCATCTTTCCACCCACCACTTCACGTGAAGAGTAACAACCATGGTGAGGGGACTGGGGGACTGAAGAAAGGAGCAGGCACCAAGCAAAGCAGGGCTGTCCCTTGGCCACCACAAAATGGTGGTATTTCCTGCATTTAATAATCCTCTTATACTGAAATTCATCCTACATACTCTCCAAGGAAAGGATCTTACTGCTTGCTCTTACCATGGCTAACAAAAAATCCTGCTCTTGATTGGGTCTCCAGGCACTACAACTAAAATAAGATCTAAAAACAATGATCAGCACAGAGCTTTCTTTTTCCTAAAAAATCAGGGAGCAATTTGTGCATGTTAAGAAACACATGTAGCACTACAGCCTTTCAAAGTCATCTGCTATTCCCTTGACTTGCAATGCAGATTATCCAAATGCAGATCCCTGGCTGCTCTATGATATGCAATTCCAGTAAATATTTACAACCTCTCTCTTCCTATTTTGGGTTGAAATATGCTAAAAGGATGCACAGGGTGTGCCTCAGCATTTTACAGGCTCTTCACTTTGGCCAGCAAACATGAAATCCTGCAGGAGTGAGAGCCTGAAGTGTGTTGCAATCTCACCTTTCTGGAAAGATTCAAACCCCCAGAGCTAAATCTGATTTTTTTTTTTTTTTATTTTTTTTTTTTTTTTTTTTTTTTTTTTTTTTTAATGCACGAAACTAAAGTGTGTGGCAGAATCTTCTTTGGTGATATGATTTGTCAAATCTCTTTAACCTTCATTGGGTATTACCCAAGATAAGCTAACAGAGGTGGACCCTCCCCATTTCTTAGGGTCTATCCTTGAGGAAAGGGAGAACCAATCCTGGGCAAACACAAACCTTGGTGGTTTAGTGTGCATGTGGCTGCTCATGCTTCCTTGTTGGTACCTCATTTTCCTGACCCAGCTCTGTAAGGATGAGATGAAAACTTGTCCCACCTGGCTGGACTTGGATGTGAGATCCTGAGGAAACCTGAGCACAGGCTGGGTGGGGGCTGTAGGTCCTGCTGATGAGTTCCTGATATGATGGGGACCAGGAACTCAGGGCTCACCACAGCCCACCCCAACAGAGACATCTTTAGAGGTGGATCAGCTACAAATCCCAGCTGCCACAACTGTTTTATGGCATTTTCTGGAAGTGGATGAGATGGTCTTGTCTGGTGAGAATGGCATAGGGGCTTGCTCTGCTTTTGGCTCAGGAAACCGAAAGGAGCACTGGACTCTGTAGGAGCCCAAAGAAACCAAGAACATGGTATTTGGATGCAGGTGAGCACAGCTGGGCACGCTGATTTTGAGTTTGCAAAAGCCCAGCCAGTTCCTGCTGTATGTGTTTCTGCTGCATGACTGAGCCCTTGCTTTCTCTGCAAAACCTCCCATTTAGCAGCACTGGGAACTCCACTGAGCAAGCACAGAACAGGCAGGAGGAGATGGCTCAGGCACAGAATTATACATACAGGTATGATACAGATCTATGCCTGACTCAAATCCATGAATAGAAACTGCAGCTCTGAACTCCACTCTTGCCCACAGGGCAGAAGCAAACCTCACATCTGAATAAATCCTGAAAATCTCAACTGCCAGCATCTCCAAATTAGAGCAACAACAGGAGCTGAAGCCAAGTGATCTAAATAGTTTCTTCCAGAATACCCAGGAGGGCACAGCTATATGCAACAGAGACACTGACACAGGGTTTGAGGCAACATTTCTAGTCTTAGCAGACAGAGAGGTGCCAGGAAATGATTCTACTCCCCAGGCAGGACTCAAACCACAGCATTGCCAGGTCTGTGAGGCCCATGATTACCACATTGATCTTTTCAGCCCCACTCCATGTAGCACCAAGCAAGAGTTAAGAGATGACTGCTCACCCATGGTACTCCTCTTGGCTACCGCTGTCGGTTGTAGTGCAGTGAATACTGCAAAGGTAATGCCCCTGCCCAGACTGTCCCTGAGAACAGAGTCATATCCCAACCATCCTAAAGAATAGCCTTTAGGTCCCTCCTTTCCTTCAAACAGTTTGATGAGCCATTGTTGCCCTGTTTCTATGGGATTTGAAGTGAAGAGGGGGGGATACCTGCCAACAGCTGCCCAGATTCAGAGAAAAGGACTATCACCTGGAGAACAAGCACGGAGAGAAGGCTTTGCAAAATTTGTGACTGATTCACCAAGGGGTGCAGGAACAGAAAAAAGCAAGACTCCTTTAAGAGGGGTAAGAAATGGCACGTTCTCCAGACAGATGTGTTGGATAAAGGTTAATCTTGCAGTCCTCATGGCTCTATATATGAGTTGCCCCATCAATGCTTCCAACCCCAAACAGCTGCTTGCTGGCTGTTCCCTGCTCTTTACAATGCCTCCCCTCAAAGGGGTGGTCTCACATCCCAAAAGGAGCTAATCTGGGCCCCTGTGCGGAGGGCAGGAACATCCACTCTCTCCTTTACAAAAGGCTTGCACCAGGCAGCAAATGGCACTTAAAGGATGGAATCTCAGGCCGGATCCTCTGTGACCTCTGTGACACTGGGACATTTGTCTACCACATCTTTTAGCATTTTTTCTCCAGCATCCCCCTTTATTTCCTTTTGCAATGTCAGTTTGCCCAGCCAGCTCAATGAATAATTCAGCACCATTAAGCACGTGCCAAAGCTGTTTCAGCACTTAGTAGGATCAGTTCTTTGGTCTTTTTTCCATTTAAACTTCATTCCAACATAATCTCCCTTTCATTGCTGCTGGAGGAGCAAGATCTACAAGTAAAAAGCACACTGGCATAGCTAGATGGAAATAAAACTATATATATGGAAATCACCCCTTTGATAGGAATGGTGTGCTGCTACCCGTTCTGATGGATGCACAGTGCCTTGCTGCTCCTGCTAACTGCTGCTTTGAATGATGGAAAAAGCTGCTTGCTTTTTTTTTTTTTTTCCTCCCACAGACATCTATTGGATGTAATGTTCAATAACCAGGGAATAAAGATGATTTCACAAACCAGAATTCAGAAAAACCTGAGGTCATTTCCCAGGTTTGTTGTGCAGTCCTGGTGTTATTGCAGTGAAATCAATTCATCACACCCAACAAAACAATTAATCATGCAATGAATTAGGCAGGCTCAGTCCTTTTTCACCAGCTTTTCTAGACAAAAGGGTGTACACGTGTTTCAGCATTCCATCTATAAGATAATATTTATTTCCTTCATTGCTTTGCCTGGGAATTTGGACAGTGTCACTGTTGCTTGCTGCCAACATGCAGTGCTGGGAAAACTGGGGCTCTCAGCGTGGGCAAAACCTGTGGGGTCAGTGCTTCCAGCCCTGTCACTGTGACTGAACCATCTTTACTGCAGTCCCCCAAAATGGCACCACTGAGTATGGACAGACCCTTTCCCTGCAAGGACCAAGGGCTGTTTCTGTGGAACGTCAACTGCACACACAGTTCCGAGTCAGTTTGCATGATTACCATGTCTGAGAGCACCAGGCAGCAGAGTCAGTGTGTATATCCAGCTGCAATAGCTGTCTGTGCACATGACTTGCAGAGGTGAGTGCTCATTCCAGAAGGCACAATTGCTACTATGGCTTTTGTTAAATCCCACTCATTTTATGGCTCCCCAGTTGGAGCAATAAACCTCTGACTTTTAGCTAAGGGTATACATGGCCCTGCTGTTCCGGCAGCAGCAGCAAAACTCCAGTGCTGGCATCCCAGACAAACAGGGAAGGCAGCCCATTCTCTTCTCTTGGGAAGTGACTTCCATTCTTTGGACAACTCTTGCACTTAACCTGAGCAAGTAAGCAGAGCTGCTTGTGTTTCAATGGTACATTAGCTGACAAAGTAACCTTCAGAAATCCTGATTATTGATCTCCTCTGGCTTTTCTGTAAGCTCTCCTATCTTGTTTGTTGCCCAGATACAGCCCTTGTTTTGTTGATGTTATCAGCATTTCATTAGGATGTATGCAAGGACTCACCCCTGCCTCTGGATGGAACTGTCTGTATTTCCCAAAGAGAGCAGAAAAACCTGTGTGTGCAATGCCTGTCTCTGCCAGCATCACCCACGGAGCGAGCAGAGATCCTGGGCTGCTTTGAAATGAGTCCCTGAGAAAACGGTATCTCAGAGACTGCGTTTAGTTCTTACACCATTGTGGATCCCCAGTAACACCAAACAAAGCAGAGTGTTTATACCAGCCAGGCTGGGATGGTACCAGACCTTGGAAATTTGCTTTATCCCTTGAATTTTGCAATCTCATTGCACCCTCTATTCAAAAGACAAGAAGCAATTAAAAAAATTTACATTTTGCTCATTTGTATGAAATGTGTTGCTCCAACAGTGTTTATATCCAACCAGATGATGTAGCAACACCAAAAGCTGTTTTCCTGGCAAATTATTCTTAAGGATCCATTTTGAAAGAGGACAGTCTTTACTGAGATTCCTACTTTACCTGGCAATCTGGATAGTGTAATGACAAATCCTTAATGCAAGCTCAATTTGCTGCCTTGGAAGTCTTATCTCTTTCTCTCTAAGACATGGCTTTTTGCAAAGGTAAAACTGATTATCTGTGTCCTTTCAGTGCCTCTCAAGTTACCCCAGTTCAGAGAATTCCTGAGGTCACCTCTTGCTGTAGTTTGCACTCTTATGAACTGAGTTGTGGATTATTTTCTTATGAACTGTGAGAAAGCTTGTACATCTTTTCCAGTGATGCTGGAGAATTGCAGGAAGGTACTGGAGGACTGGCAGCACCCAGATGGACATAATACATTTCCATGATAGAGAGGACTCCTTACAGGTGTGATGTGAAACAAACTCCACCAGCTGAAACCTTTGGAAGAGACCACCAATTCCACACAAAATCTCATTGCACCAGCTGAGAAAGGGTTTTTCTGAGCAAGTGACACCAAAGGGCTTTCTGTGCATAGACCTGTGAGATAAATTGAAGCTGCAAGGAAGATAAACCCTAAAATGAGATTTATGGTTAAGCAAAGCAATTCAACTGGCAGGGCTTGGGGGGGGGGGGGGGGGGGGGGGGGGGGGGGGGGGGGGGGGGGGGGGGGGGGGGGGGGGGGGCGGGCCGGGGTGCCCCCCCCCCCCCCCCCCCCCAAAAAAAAAAAAAGTTCATTCCTGTGGAAGGTAGCCTGAAATCAGTCTTGCTTTGTGTCTTCTGAGCCCTGAACAAGCAGGCAAAATCTTAGCTCTCTTGGATGGAGAAACACCTATTTCAGAAGCACAAGGATCTCTGGATGCCAAATTTTCATAAACAATGCTCAGCTGGAGCCTCCCTAACTCACAGCATTTGTGAGATTTCTCACCACTACCAAAATGACAAACCTTCTCTTTCATTGCTACAGCTGATTTAAGCAACCTTGACATCCCCAAATGTCCCCATCACAAGCAGGTCTGTGTCTGGCAGACCTGTAGCTGAGGTAGAAGATGATTGGCATGCAAACCAACCTGTCTTCTTGTAGCATTGGGTTTTTTCCATACTTGTTTGTATTCCTCATACACAAATAAAATGGTGCAAATGCAGAACACCAGAATGACCTCTCGCTGCTTCAGTTCCCACGTAACCGCTGATCTGCTGTCAGAGCCAGAAGGGGAAGAAAGGCTATCTGTGATACCTCTCTGGTCAAAAATAGCTGAATAAATTGCCCAAGTTGAGTAAAGGTCATGAGAGTTAGAAAAAGTAAAATAGTGGGAAGTGGTAACCAAGGTAAGATCAAGAGTTAAAGTGACAAGAACACAAGACACTTTCTTCATGGGGAGATTCGAGCTCTTTGGATTGTTAGACCATTGCATATCCCTTATTTTCTACATTGCTCTAAACTGACATGAACTCAGCAGCCTCCCAAGGAAAAGAAAAAAAATTAAATCCCCCTTTCAGTCAATATTGCTATTATGTCCCAATCAGCAGTGCACTCTCAGAAGCTAAAGAAAAACACCAGTAAAATCAATACCCACCTCCAGGTTTTATTCCCAAAGGAAATCTATCACACACCCACCCTTTCCCTACAGTCAAATACATTCTTTCTAACCTCATGCTATCTACTAGACACAAATAGCAATACTTAGGAAAGTCCTTATCTTGCTTAGCATCTGAAGAATTAGAGCCATCCTGAAACAGGTAGACACATTCAGAAGTTTGTATTCCACCTCTCCTTGAGACCTAGAGATGTATCAGAGCTTAATGATAAATTTAAATCTGTCCTGAAATGAGCCCAAACTCTTAATTTGAATTAATCACTGAAACTGGTGAAGACCTATGATTCCTGGCTCACAAAGCATTGCAGAGGTTCAGAAACAGCATTTCTAGATCAGAAAACAAAACGTTCCAGAAGTTCCCTGCAAAGCACTAAACTTATGAGAGGACTGCATTAATAAGCAAAATATTATGTGCCAGTAAAAGCAAAATATTTTTATTTTTCCTTCACCTGATCTGTATTTTAGTATATAAACTTTCCTAAGCACCTTCTCAGCTAAAAACTTGAATTGGTGTGGATGTCTTATCTCTGAAAGTGTCCCAGGCCAGGTTGGATGGGGCGTGAAACAACCTGGTCTAGTGGAAGGTGTCCCTGTCCATGGCAGGGGAATTGGAACAAGATGATCTTTAAGGTCCTTCCAACCCAAATTATTCTATGATAGCTCTTTTAATATCAATCACAGGAATGCCATATAAGTGGAATAATTTTTCCCTTTTGTTATATATGGCTTGAGTTTTTTTCTTTCTTGTTTCTCTATGTCCAGAATAAACCCCCCTATTTACTATGTACTGTGTCAGCCACAAAAAAAGCTATCATTGCTGGCTTATAGGTATTGCATTTCTCTGTCAATAATAAATCTCTGAGTTCTGCTGGAGCATCCAGGCAAAGCATTGCTACATCAAGGCCTCTGCAAAACCTGGCCACCATCAGCTTGTCAGTGCAGCGGCCTTGTCTGAAAGCTGAGTCATGAATCGCTGCCACCACGAGACACTGAATGGGACATGGTGTCAAGATTTTGGCTTTTAAAATGTGTTTAAATTGTGAGTGATTTTGCACTCAAGGTGTGTCTCAACAGAAAAATGAGTCCTGAAGAGAGCAATTGTCTCTGTGCAGCCTTACCCGGGAGCAGAACTGAGCCAACCTTGGGTGCTCAGCTTGAAGAGGCATGGACATGGATATGGACATGGGCAGAGCAAGCATTGGGCTCACAGAGACAGTTCTTTGCACATAACATGCCTTCCTTCTCTGTACCTCTTGCCAGCAGGTACCTGTTTGGATGTAGATACCCACCAACTTGCTGTGCTTGGCTTAGACTTTGTCCTGCATGGCTTTGATATTTAAACATTTGACATAACCATCAGGCACCTGCATACAAGTTTAACAAGTGGCTTTTTATGGGGTTTTGTTTCATTTTGTGGGGTTTTTACTGGTCACCCTGTAATCTTGACTTGGCAGAAAGATTTTATAAACGCCATTTTGTGTCATATTTATCAGAATGGTTTGTACACTTCTGTTTGAGTGCTGTGACTGATGACAGCTCATCAGAGGCAGTCGCTTCCTCTGAAAGGGAAGATATATGAAAACAGAAGTATAAAGCCTGTAATTTTTTATAGCTCAGTACTTAACACATACAAGCAGTGGAGTAGAGAGCAGTCCCAAGAGAAGACATATGATCCTCCTACATTAAGCTATGCCCAATTTTAAAAGCACCTCTGAGCATCCAGTCACTGTGTTTAAGACAGTTTAGCACACAGCCATTAAAAGTTTGACCTTACCCAATAAATGGGGAGTCATGTTCACAAAAAGAGAAAAAATTCAGGGGAAGAAACAGATGCTAGAGGTGAAGTTGGCCAAATACTCAGGCTATGGATAACACAGGCTGTGAACTGAAGGGGTGGGTGTGAGATTTACTGATGCATTCCTGAAGGTCATATGAAGGTCATATTCCGATAAATGTACATGGTTCTAACAGCAAGAGGGATTATTGCAGTAATCACCCCTGATCCCAGCCACTGCCCAGGCAAACCGTTATCTGAGGAGAAAATCCCCTGTTCTTTGCTTTGTTCTGATCCGTTCCAGGGTTCAGCCATGTCTAAGTGACCACTCCTCATTTAGGAGACCCTGCTATGCTCCCACCAAACCAGGACTCCGGGAGGAACTCCAGAGTTAGCATCTGACTGCCTATCAGCTCTCCTTGTCCCCTGTGCAACCACTCCTGAGGCCACAAAGGGCCAAACTCCCTCCTCCTTTCCTGAAAAATCAGGGTCTGAGAGGAGTGGAAGAGACACGACATCCAACACAAACCCCCCGGTGTGCACACTGCTTGTTTCCACCACCACGACCTGCACATCTCCAGGTTTCTCCAGCTCAGCTCTGGTTGAGTTATCACAGCTTGATGAGGACAACATGTTGTCAGGTGGCAGCTGAATTGCATGAACTGGCTAGAAATAGGGAGGTAGGCATAGCTTGGTGCAAAGGCAGAAACATGCAGCTGTGAAGTTCCCTCTCCTCCTCCATGGGCAGAGGAACATGCTGGTTGGGTGGGGAAACTCCTCAAATTATAGTGGCTTGAGAAGATGTCTGCCCACTGTCTCAGTTGCTCAAAAGTCTCTGCAGTGAAACCCCTTGAAATGAGACCATCTGAGTGTGTCTGCAGAGCCCATGTCACCACAGCTCACTGTTTATGTCCTATCAGGTGTTCAGAGTAATTTTTTAGATTCTTTGAATGGAGTTAAAGCTGAATGGCAAAGCAGATCAAGACCTCTTGGTCTATCATCTACTGCTAAACCTCCCAAAATACCAAGAATGTACTGTGGAAAGGGTGAATCCCTGGTATAAAACTGTTCTCTGTTAGAAAATCACCCCTCACTCTGCTCCAGCTCTGCATGCCTCAGATGCTTTCATTTAAAACTCTTTTCTTACTCTTTATTGATTATTTTGGTCAATCTAGCCAATAAATAGCTAATTGACCTTTCCCCCCCCTAATTTTAGGTTGCAATACCTCCTTCTGGTTCTTGGAGAACACCTTGTCCCCCAAAATTCATCAGCTCTGCATTAACAGAGACCACTCCAGCTAACGTCTAAGACATTGAAGTTCTCGATTTCTCAGAAATAGCCAAAATTTTCGTAGTTCACTTTATTTTTAACTCTAGGCTTCTCCAACTGTTCAAAATTTCCTCCCTTCCTACTCCTATGTAGAAAATTAAGAGTCAAATGAGTCCGAGTAGGGAAAGATGGGTCAGCACAGCCTGCTGCAGAAATCTGAACAGACATTTCCAAGCAATATGGAAGCCACCCCTCTTGCAGCAATGGAACTCAGTATCATAGAATCATGGAATAATTAAGGTCGGACAAGATCTCTTAAGATCATCAAGCCCAACCATTAACACAGCACCACCATGCTCACCACTAAACCATGGGCCAATGTGCCTTTAAACACTTCTAGGGATGTTGAATCCACCACTTCCCTGGGCAGGCTGTTCCAATACCTGACCACCCTTCCTGTGAAGAAATTTTCCATAACATCCAATGTAAACCTCCCCTGGCACAACTTGAGGCTATTTCCTCTTGTTCTGTCACTTCTTACTTGGGAGAGGAGACTGACCCCCACCTGGCTAAAACCTCCTTTCATAGAGCTGTAGAGAATTTTAAGGTACCCCCTAAGCTGCTTTTCTCCAGGATAATACCATTGTCTGCTGCTTGCAGAAGGCTCTAGAAGCTCATCAATGTAAGGATGATCTCCATGCAAGTAACCTCCTGGAATTCAGCCAATGGTAGAGAAGAACAGAACAACAAGACTGTTCAGAAAGCTCAAAAACATAATCACAGAGGAAAAAAATGAAGAAACTAGAATTGCTTAGCCTAAAGAAGGATGGAAGTATGGCAACTGTAGTATAGACACCTGGGAACTGGTAAAGGATCTGCCAGCAGAGGCCTTTCCAAGTGAGTCACAAGCATCTGTCAAGAGTGTTCTACCAGCAGTCCCGGCTGTGGGCCAGGAGATGGGCTCTCAGGACCTTCTGAAGTTCCTGCCAGCCCATGCTACACTGAGTGGTATCTGTTCTTTACTCTGCTCTGTGCTGTGCCTGCTGCAAATGGCACTGAGGCATCATCATGGGACTGACCCAGATTTTCAGCCTCCAACTCTCAGCTATCCCAAAACCCAAAACCTCTGCCAAAAAGGTGGACAGGCCAATAACCTGAGCAACCTGACCAAACTGCCTGAAGAGCAAGGGATTGGACCAGAGATCTCCACAGGTCCCTTTCCACCTGAATTGTTCTATGTCCAGCACAAGTCCACAGAGGTTCACCGATCTACTCCAAGATTTCATGGCAAGGCCAGAACTATATTCACACGTTTACTTCTCTGGACAGATTTCATCCCACTCCTCCTACAGCATCACAAGGTGCAGACACTCCACTCCCAGGCAGGACATCCCTCTCCCCTACACCTTTTCCAAGCAGGGACTTTCCAAAGGATGCAAAGCTACCAGAGCCCCATAAAAAGCAAACTGAAGCACGCAAAACAGATGGGCCAGAGTGTGGAGGCACTTACAGCAGATGGCACTGAAATATTAAACTAACATTACCGTATGCTTAAGCCTTGGCCTGGCTTGCTGCTGATTGCAGAGCCAGCCTGGTGAGAGCATGCAGATGAGAAATGAGCCTCAGATTGCTAAATCACCCAACCAAACATCCCCTTCCCACAGAAAAATGCCTCACTAGCAACTCCACCAGCAGCAGGGACGTGCTAACGCAATGCAGGCAATGCAGGCAATGTTTGGCTGAACAAAAAGCATTCCCAGTAACTTAAAGTCTTTCCTGGATCTCTGCTGGAAAACCCATCTCCTTGAGAAACTATGTGAAATCAGTTTGTCTGTGGCACCAAATGGAGGGGCACAGTGAGAGATCAAAGGGGAAAAGCCCACACTGCTCAGTGTTTGTTCACTCTGTAACAGCCATGGACACCACAGGACAGCACAAGAGGAACCACAGAGGAGGGAAAACACCTTCTTCAATCCAGGGAATTCACCAGTGTCACTCCACAATCACAAGTGATCCTGATTGCAGGTTGTGACACTACCTTAGAGAGACCAGGTGACCACATAAAGATGGGTGGCCCTGAACCTTGGTGACTGTCATGGGTGCTCAGAGCCACAGCAGCCACCAAGGGTGTGTGGTAAGGACACATTCCTATAGGGGACCAACCAGAGTAATGCTCCAAAAGCATAAGGCATCAAAATCAGAATGCCTCATAGCAGGGTGGCATAGGACTGTGCTGCAGAATAATGCACTTGAAATAATTCATTTTGTTCAACTGTGTTTCCAGCAGGATCCTGGCTAGAGATTGAGTCCTGACAGTTGCGTTATCTAACATGTGAGTGACAACTAATCTGACAGCCCCAGGCCTGAGTTTGCCTTTTCCTAAGTGAAATTTTGCCATAAAATAAAAATAAAGTAAACAATACTATGAATGTCCACATCTTTTTGTTTTTATAACGTGGGCTCAGCCATCTGATCTGTAAGGTAACAAGCTGCTGCACATTTCATTAAATGGACCAAGGAGAAGGAATCTCCTAATACTGTCACTGAAGGAAAGGCTGGGGAAAGACATGATGCTCCAGCATCAGGGAAATCTCCACTCAGGACCAGGTCCCCAGGTTGTGGGACACCATCCTGGCAGAGAGCCACCACCAGGCACTGCAAGAGAAGACAGGAAATGACTCAGCCGAGAAGGTTGCCTTGGTCCAGGCTTCTTTTGGGCTTCTTGCAAACTACCACAGGTCAAAGGATGGGTATTTCCAGGACAGCAGGTCTTGAAATTTCCTGTATGTCCAAGCCTTGTGGAAGTCCAGCACGTAATAAAAACAAACAAACAAACCCCCCAAACAAAAACAACCCAACCAACCCCCGCCCCCCCCCCCCCCCCAAACATCTGAGCTGGCATCCTCCCTTCCTGCAGAGGCACAGCCAGATGTGCTCTGAGCCCTGTCATGTAAGGGCTGTGTCCATCTCTGGAAAGAGGTGCCAGGAGTGATGCGAGGGCAGCGACAGCCAAACAGCAAATGTTTGGCCACTGCTCTGCCTTCCCTTCTGTGCTCTGCAGGAGGAAAAGGAGTTGGCAGCTCTAACACAGGTAGCAACTGCACAACTACAGCCAAAGCCAAGCCTGTGTTGCATCAAGCAAGGTGATCACTCTGACCACGTGGAAAACTGAGAGAGGCTCTTGGCAGATAATGGCATGGGAAGAGTTCCACTGTCAAATCATGATAGACAGCTCCAGTAAAATGGAGGTAGGAAGTCACTGCCCATTTTTGTTATTGCCACTGGATGGCAATAGACGTTAAGCAGAGACATTGAGTTATCACTGCGCAAACCACAGAGGCACTTGCTGTGCTCCACCTTGTTATTTAGGGGGATGGCCGTGGTTTAGGCATGTCTAGCAGACACACCAGAAACGTCTCTGAGGCACAAAGCCACAGGTTGGCAGCAATATATTCAGTAAAACTGTTCCTGGGATCAGGCTGAATCTGGGCTTTCCCTTTGCACAGCTTCTCCATTTATTTCCTGCACTCAAAATCAATTTTTGTCTTGCCAGCCCTGGGCAAACACTTCTGATGAGCCATGAAAAGTATATTTAATGCCATGGATAGGAGTGAAAACACACTTGGTGGGATGGATTACAGTACTATGCAGTGAAATAGTTAATGTTTACATATGGAACTGCTGGCTGACTGTTTTTCAATTACTCATACCTGGCTCTGAGCTGCCAAGGGCCACAGAAAGATCTATAGCAGGGTGTCAAAACCACAGCCAGGCATGTTGAACAGCTTCATTTGATCCATCAGTTTCTTACGAATCTCCAGAAGCACTGGGCTAGCACTGTCTTGCCATGGCCATAGGGGGATCAGTGCCCACCTGGACTCTGTAATTATCTCTAAAACCTTGTCTGAAGAAGGTGGTAGCATAATACTTCCAATGTGGCATGTAACAAGGAGGTAATGGAAAACATTGAAGGTTTTTCTGTTTCCTGTCTTTAACAAGTACATAGTCACATCTTGTTAGTATTCTCTTAATGACAGATAACTAAAATTAAGTCAATTCTTTTAATGAATGAATGAATGATGACACTGTTCCTGCATGATGGCATTGTTCTGCTGCCCCTCTGTTGTGCATCATTGCCACATCCCCCTCTGTTCTCATCACTTTGGCTGAGTGTGGCCTGTGCCAAATGCCTGCCAGGTGCATCTGAGTTGGAATATGATACACATGTGATGCTGTGATGTAAAGCTCTGCCAGGACCTCAAGCTGATGTTATGAAAGCAGTCCCTGTTCCCTTGGATGTGCCCTGCCACATCATTTCCCTGCCAGCCAATGCAGTTCCAGGCTGATGGAGCTTGGGAGGACCCATGAGGACGCTGTGGTTCCACCAAGCCAGTTAACACATCTCCAGTTCCCCTCTGATAATGACGAACTGCTGAGAAGTTTCATGTGAATTCTCCAAGTGAAGGACAAGCCCTCGTTTCTGAGGACAGGAGAGCCCCCCCATACTCTCCCTTCAACATGAAAATTTAACTACCCCCCTACTCACCTATGACTGGAAGGCAGTGTAAATTGGACCACATTATCATCCACACTTTCTTATCTTGACCACACCTTCCCATACCTTGAAATCAGCTTTAAAAAAGATGCATAAGTTTTAGCAACAATGCTCTTGAGAGGCTTTATGTTTTTGTTTTCCTTGCCATAGGCACCAGTGTCTCAAGGGAGAAAAGCACATACTGAAATAGTCTTCTTTGCACCACCAGGTAGTAATTAGCTGTCCTGGGAGGAAAAGTTCCTGCAACTACTGTCCTGTGGGAATAAAGATAGGAAATACAGACACCCTGTGACACAGTGCTCACAAACTTGAATTTTCTCTGACCACCATACTAGAACAAGGGTGTTATCTACAGTTTAGGCGATGACAGAAAATAAAAGAAACATGAAAGTTAGCCCCAGAAAATCTGAATATGATTAAGGGAGAATGAAAATTGCAAGGGAGACTGAAATCTCAAAATTGAGGGACAGGCCACGAGCTAACCCTGTGATAGTCCCCAACCACTTTCCTGAATGCAAAGCCAAATTGCTGGTTGTCTGCCCAGAACAACACACAACACATCATGGTTGCAGAGACCCAATGTCAGACATTGCAGGAGTGGTGTTTAAGGTAAATTTAGTCAGCCCTACAGTTTCTATGGTTTGGGCAGGGCCTCAGCTAGTCCTGAAAAAAGGGAATTTGGGAAAGGGGAAAGAAATGTCTGAAGCTTATCGTATTTGTCAGGGAGATGAGATGCACAGCATGACATTGCTCTGAGAATCTGGCAGGAAAACACACTTACAAGCAATAATCATGTGTTTCTTATTCAGCCTATTAATGTCATTAGTTAATTAGTGCTAAGAATCAGTATAAACATACTTTGTTGTGCTGCAGATCTTGCAGTCCTCAGCACATCATGCAAGTTTGGGCCATTTCCTCACTAGACTTGCATGCTTGGGCTCACAGCAATAGGTAAATGGGTTTTAAGTGTGCCACTTACACATGCCTGCCACATCTCCGGGCCATCACGTGGGCAACCTCTGCACAAATGCAGACAGAGGAAAAAGATGCTCTTTAAGCAGTGAGTATGGGATTCTCCCCCTCCTCCAAACTCTATCCAGCTGTTTACAAGGAAGCAGCAGCTCTCTGAGTTATAAAAACAACATCTGACAGGAGCCATGGAAGTCACTGCCCTCCAGCCTAGCCAGGGAGGAAAACAGAGGGGCAGCAGGGCAGGCATGGAGCAGCCCAGTGTCCCTTCATCCCACACCAATCTAGACAGCCAGAGGCACACAAAGGTCCTGGCAATTTAAAGCTATTATCTTGCAAAGAACGAAGTACCTTTTTCTCTTATGGGTTTTGTGAACTAAGCCTCTTACAGGCTGCAGGGACCCTCAGCCATCTCACTGTGCAGTGATTGTGGTCCTCAGGGATCAGCTCAGACTAAAACCTGGTGGTGGTGTCTCTACAGGTTGGTGGTTCCAGTTAGACCACAATACCTGGCACAGCAAGCCTGGACCTGGCTGGCTCTGTGCTGGCTTTGAAGGGATCCTATGGGCAGACAAGTGCCCTCAAACTCACCTGAGTACCAGGGAAGTGTCCTGCCCTTCCCCCTCCCAGTGCTGGATTAGGGAAGGAGCTCTCAGAGGGGTGCCTTAAGGCACCCAGAGCTGGGATTAGCCACCCACTCCCCTGCACTGGAAGTGTAAGCAAACTCCCTCATTATTAAGGATGGAGGGTGGCAGATACCATGAGGGAGATCCATTTAAGCTGCACCAGCTTCAGTGTCATAGACTCACAGAATAGTTTGGGTTCGAAGGGAACTTAAATATCTAGTTCCAAATCCCCTTCCATGGGCAGGGACATCTTCCACTAGACCAGGTTGCTCAAAGCCCCATCCAACCTGACCTTGAACACTTCCAGAAAATCCAGACCCACCAAACCCAACTCCTCTCCTCCTCCAAATCTTTTTTTTTTTCCTAAATGTATTCTGAAAACCATTATCCTCACACTTCTGAGAGGTGCAGCAACACCTGCATGACTGCACGCCTTCCCTGGTACAAGACAGGTAGTATTTCAAATGAAAAATGAGCATTTGTTCCTCTTTGTCCTCCAGATGTCTGATGTATGAATCAGCCTTATACTGGGGTTCCTGCACGATCCTGTATCTATATGCTCAAGTCTAAAAATTATTGATGCTAGTACCCTTTTTTTTTTATCTGAGAGAATGGGCAGGTCAGCAATGATGTGTTTGTTACAGGCATTCCCAAATCCCAGCTGAGGGTATCTAGTGCCAGCAACTCCCCCTGCTTGGCACTACTAACACATCCCCTGCAAAGAACAGCCGCTTCTCCCTCCTCCCCCTTCCCATCAGCACTGCAAAAAACAACATAAACATCTGCAATTACCTTTCTGCTTATTTAAAAACGGCAGTAGGAATGAAGCCAAGGGACTTCTTTTGCCAAAGTCCTTGGAAGACACTTTACTTTGGTTAACAACAGTTTCTTCAATGGGTTTCTTCAGGATTACTCTTTCCTTCAGCTCCTCGGTGCTGACGGCAGAGGTCGGGGGCTCAGCATCTATTTTTGGTGCAACAAAGGAGCTTTTCAGGTAGGACGTGGACTCTGCCAGGTTTTCCCTGTTCATCCTGCTCTCTGTCATTTTAGTGGCTTCATAGTCTGAGGCATCAGCACGCGAGCTGTTCTCCTCCTTGATAATGTCCATGACCTTGGGCTTCATCAGAGGGGAGTCCTGCTCCCTCTTTGGGCTCTCTTCAGAGGCCGATGAGGCATCGCAGGACTCGATGATGAGCTCACTGTCGAGCTCAGCCTCCCGCTCCTCCCGCAGGATGCTGTACTGGATGGAGGGGGAGGCGGGTGATGGAGGGGGCCCTCCAATGTGGCTGAAGGTCATGTAGTTGGAGTGCAGCACCTCCTCGGCAGCCAGTGGGTCCTCTGAGACCAGCTCGATCTCTGAGTCCCCCGACTCGGCGCTGCTGGCCTCGTTATCAACATGTGAGGAGGCAGCAGGGCGCCCAGGTTTGGCCCGCTGGTCTTTCTTCTGAGTGGGAAGGGCTGGGGACTGCTGCACCTCTGAGGTCTCAAAGGAAAAGCTTTTTGCTTCCTTGATGGCACTGATGAGCTCATCCTCCGATAGGCTGCCTTTGCCCTGGGACTCTGAGCCAGACGGTTCTGCTACCCAGAAAGAAAATGTGGGGAAAAAGGGAAACATTAAGAATCATCTTTTCTGGATGCTTAGGGAACAAACACAATAGATTTCACAGCAGCACATTTCCCCCTAGCAAGGCTGGTAACACAGGCACAAAGTCTCCCCGCCTGGGATGACTAACCATAATAACAGATTGTCCTTACAGAGCATTTCCCATGCATGTACTCTTCATAAAAGAAGTATCATGAGCATCATTTACTGAGGGAAAAGCTGAGGTACAACATAATGGTGGCTTGACCAGAGGCTCAGCACGTGGTTTTCAGCAGGAAAATCAGCAGTCATGAGGAATGCGGGCTCATGGCACACATGAAAGCATCACATTGTCTGTTCTGGGGATATTGATACAGCTCTGCTCTGGGACAAACACACACACACCGGGGTGGTGGGTTCCTGACCCTGCTGATCCTAACAACCTATGTGTAGTTACTAACAGTACTATTAGTTTTGTCAAACTTTAACTTTCAGGTGTGGAAAATTCCAGGTCAAAAACTTTTCTCAGTTTTGGTTTGGTTTTGGTTTGGGATTTTTGCTTGGTTGGTTGGTTTTGATGTTTGTTTTTTTTTCAGGTTTGTTTGTTTTTAGCTCAGTTGGGTCCAAGAATGAAACTAATTTTTTTACTGTAATTCTTAATATAATTGTGAACTATGTTAACCAAAGTAATGACTAACTTGTCACCCAGAATTCAAAAAAAGGAAACCAAAAACTAGTCAGCATTTTCTGGCTTGCCCCAGGAGAAGATACACTCAGAGGGTGAAAATGAGCAGGTGAAAAATCTGATTGATCACTCAGGATTAGCAAGGAGCCCACATCTGTCCAAGGGAGCCCAGCCCCAGACTTCTCAGCAGTTCTACCTCCCTGTATATCCTTTTACCATGTGGGATTTTTTTATGAAATAACAAAGAAAATGAAATTGCATGTAAAGTGCTCACAATAAGAAGGAATGGAGGCAGCAGGAGGTGCTTCAGCAGCTGTCTTCAGTTACTGCATGGGGAAAAGGCTTCCCTTGGTCATTCACAGAGCATCAGCCAGACCCAGACCAGACTGCACCTGGTGCATCAACTGCAAGGCCAGACAGGCCACCTGAGGCCTGTCTGTGCCCAGGGGGGACCACGGCAGCATTTTTCACCCATCCCCATTCCTTGCTGTCACCTGGGTACCAACGCCTCCTGATCACCCATTTCCACTTTGAACTTCACTGACACAGAGATCCCTGCCATCCACACATATCTTTTGAGATGGAAAAAAAGGCTGAATTCCCCAGTCCGGTTGAAACAGCCATCAAGCACATGTGGAAATTTCCCCTCTGGACTCCGGAGTGCTCATTCTCCTGATTTTAAGCCATTATGTATGTGACAGAGCTCACTAAATGTCATTGCAGTTTTTGAGGGGTCAAGAAAACCATTGGGAAAATAGACCCCCAAGTTTCTTCCTGCAGATGCTGGTGAAGAGGCCCATGGCAGGACATTGCCTGTATCCACATGGCTGGGCAGCACAGTGGAGTGGAGAAAGGTTTCCAGCCCCTCAGTTGCAGGTGGGGAGCCCTGAGCTGACCTGCCCCTCACTCCTGGTGAGTATTTGCCTTCAGCCCAGCCCTGCTTTGCAGCCACTGGCATTGGGCTCCTGAGCCCACCCAGCTCTTCTGGCCACATGAGGAAGCTCCCTTAGAACAGAGTGTGGGAAAGAGACTGTATTACATCTGACCTGGGATAAAACAGCACCAAGCCTAACAGAGTTCAAGAAGATTTTGGACAACTTTCTCAGGCACATGGTGGGATTCTTGGGGCTGTCCTGTGCAAGGCCAGGAGTTGGACTCAATGATCCTTGTGGTTCCCTTCCAACTCAAAATATTCTATGATTCTATGAAAACCATTATTTCTGGGTACTTCCTGACTTAATTTCTCATGGCAGTAATGTAGCTGATTTCTTCCTGATCCTATGCCTTTCCTAAGATGATTCAGGTAAAGGGAGAGGTTTTGATAATGGCACACCTGTGCCATCACATCTTCTTGGGGGGTGGGCAAAAAAAACACCCTCCCCACACCCCTTCATGCAATTTTGGTTTGTGCATCTGCCAACACACATCATTCACAATTTTAAGCATGTATTGTTGGCATATCTGCAGCTCCTCTGATGAAACAGCTTTCTTGTAGCACATCCCTCTTGCACAAAAAAGTCCTGCACCCCAGAGTGTGGCCACTGACAGGATTAAGGTGTTGGGGCTGCTAGAGTGCACTCCTGTCTGGATGCTGGGAAGTTTTTGTTGCACTGGGAGTTGGTGCATCCGTCTCCTCTGGCTGCAGGGAGCTGTGCTGCTCTCCTGCATCCCACTCAGCATGTGTGAGCATGTTCTCCCTGAGCAATGACTTAATCCGGCACACATCCAAACGGGCATGTGACTTCCAGCTCTCGTAGCACAGCAACGCGCTATCCCTGGGCTTCACCCTGCTCCTGCCTGTGCTGGCAGTTTGTAACTCTCAGCCGTGGCATTTACCTTGTGAATAAAACAGCCCTTTGTGGCCAGCAGCAGGGTGGCACATTTACTGCTGGCATGGGGAAGGGTGTAAATACCCGCAGCCTTTCAGAGCCAGAGTGGCATAGGAACAGAGCGAGTCTTCCTTCCCCAGAAAGATGACAGCCAATAATTAAAAGTAAAATGTCTTTAAAAGTCTTGATCCAAGCAGGGGGTGGCTGGGGGCTTTGCCAGAATGCTTGAGAGGCACCTAGGAGTGGCAACTTTGCTGGGCCATTAGGTAGAAAATAGCAAGAGCAGGTTTTAAATTTCTTCCTTGTTTTTGAACGCAGTCTGGGCACAGCACATCCCAGGCTGTGGGAGAGGGGGGAAATCCAGAGGAAACACCCCTTGGAGCCAGCCCTTAAAAGAAGATGCCTGTTTCTGTCCTTAACACAATGGATAAGCAGTGCTTCTGGCTTTCCAGCATCCCGATGTGAGGGAGTGGGACAGCAGTTTGGCCAGCACTGGGGATCTTCGCCCACAGAGAGGAACATTTCCATGCTGTCAATTATGCCTTGTGCCTTCCAGTGCCTCCCAGAAGGGCAGCAGCCCTGAGGCTCTATCACACACTGTTCAGCTATTTTACTGGGATGCAGTTATGAATTGTCCCAAAGGCAGTCTTGAAGAGTTGCCAAAAACTGAATAAATAACAGTTAGTGCTTGAAGTCCCTAATTACCCTGAAGTAAAGATAGATAGATAGATAGATAGATAGATAGATAGATAGATAGATAGATAGATAGATAGATAGATAGATAGATAGATAATGGCACATCTCAGGAGTAACGTGTGATGTCACCCAGTCAAATGAAAGAAAAATGGTACTCTAAAGTCTATTTGTCATCTAAAGTTTCTGGCTGATGCAGGCAGGATAAACTCACAGCTGTGGTGGATGTTTCTACCTCCTTTTTGTGTGTGAAAGTGTACAAATGCACACTCAGGTTTGGATAGGAACTAATTCTCTGTGGGTACAGATTTCCTCTCTGGGTAGGAATTCCAGACTGCTAGTTTAAGGGAATTCTAGATGATTTTTTTAATGTTTCTATATGCCATCAAAGCAATGGAAATTTCAGCTGAGAGATGCTCATTGTCAAATGCCAGGTGTTTACAGCCAAAGGATTTTGATCCAAGATGTTGAAGTGCAACTTCCAGTCTGAAAATTTTGCTTCCTGTCACAGAACTTTATAATATTTTTACAATAATATACTTTCATATTTTAACAGTGTATTATAGGGTAGTGTCCTTCCCAAATCTTTGTTCACAAAGCCTAGCCATGATGATGAAGATAAGGTAAACAAGCAACAGAGATTATGTACTACTGCAGTAATCAGACAGCAAGAAAATTTATAAACGTGGGATTTTGGTAGCCCTGCAAAAGAAATCAGGAGCCTTTAAGAAACACTGGCCCTTTGTCCCTCCAGTCCTCTTTACAATGAGGTGACAGCATTTCCCTCCTTGGCACTTTATAAAAGCAGCACTTTCACATGAAAACAGCACTTCATTTTAACAATTTAACCTTATTTTCTGTGAAAGCATAGAGGTGTTAAGTCAGCCAATAAAATTTTTAAAATACGAACCCAGACACTTCTACTGCCCTGATTCCACACACCTCATTTCCCCCGGGGAACCTGGACAGTCACAGTGGCCAGGACACTCCCCAATCAATAGGATCCAGTGCAAACCATCACCGAGGTGAAGACACTCCCAGAGATACACACCACCCCACCATTTCCCTTTGAGGAGAGATCCCTGCATGAACAGGGCTCACCAAACCTGGATCTCTTTCCATACAGCAAGGGCACCCCATCCTGAGCAATGTATTAGTAACAGGCAAGAGTGTTTGAATTCCCCTGCAGTTCAGCAACACAAAGTGGTGCCTAAGCAGAGCAGGAACACCTCCAGCCATGAAGACTCATTAATTTCCACTCACACCCTGTGGGGAGTGACAGTGTGTGTATGGATCTCTTAAGGTCTGAGGTGATTGATAAATGCATCCTTAAGGACCAGAGAGCCATCTGTAGAATGTGGGATACCCTGTAACCAGTAGAATCTTTCCATGTATGTTAGGTGAGCTAACTAACCAATGGTGTGCTGGCATGTTATATACAGGAGTAGATAAAAGTGAAGCTGTAACTAAAAATAAGGTCCTTTTCTTCCGTGAGCCTTCTGATCAGACTGTAGCCTGAGTTGTCTTTGCCTCCTCTGATCACCACAAATCTACCTTACCCGTATCGAGGGTGACCCCGATAACACCCCCTTACACCCACCACACAAATCCATAGTAATTCTCCAATGTGCAGGATTACAATTGCAACCACTTGGAATAGCAAAAAATAGTGCCCTGCACCAGCATTACCTGTGCCAGAGGATGGTGGCGTGACAGACCCTGGGCTCTCATCTTCTGGCTCTGACACTGTCACTGTTGGTACCACCTCATGGCTTGGCTTCAGACCAGTCTCTGGCTGAGTCAGGCTTGTCTCTTTGCTGGCAGCTTCCCTGGTGCTTTCTGTCTCAGTGAGTGTGATCTTGACGGGGGCTGTAACCACAGAGGCACTGTGCTGATCTTCAGACCTTCTCTCTTCCAGTGGGTCTTGCTCTTTGGCTGCCTTTGTGCCCTCCGGAGCGATACGCTGAGGCTCAGCAGTGTGGGGGGACCCAGCGGGTACTCCCCGGTACGTATCGATAAGGTCTGGGCTCTCATCTTCCGAGTCAGAGTCATGTTTCTCTTGGTATTTTATTTCTTCTGATCTACTTATGTCCATGTATTTATAACCTTCTACTTTCATGGGATCTGCTAAGGTTTTATCAACTTCAGTAGACTCTGCAGGGGTCATTTCTATTCCCGAATCTGAGCTAAACAAGCCACGGGACTCAAACCCAGTCACATCTTGAACGGGATGCCCCAGAGTGTTAAATCCCTCTGTGCTGCCCGAACAGGGAATGGGGCTGTTTTCCTGCTGATAAATGCCCGTGTAATAGGTGGAGTCCCGCGGGGTGGTGTAGTGGACATCAGAGATCAGAGAGGTGTAGAAGGAGTTGTCGCCTCCATTGGCAGTGGAGCCATAGTCAAAGAGGTGTGATGAGGCTGTGACACCTAAAGCAAAGACACAAAAATGAGGCACAGTAAGAGACAAGTGCCTGCATGCATCAAGTTTTCTGCAGAGCAGCAGTCACTTCCTGCTGATTTTAAATTTGGTTTGTGCACCAAACTTGGCTTTGCTTGCAAGCTCTTTGGGACTGTCTCTTTTTATACCTTTGGGCAACATAGTGGCACAATCTGTCAGACAAGGCTTCCAGCTGCTGGTTTATCTTAAAATAGCTGTAAATTATACTGATAGTTACTAAGCATTCCTGGCCAATGTTTTCCCAGCCTGTGACTAAAAACCACAAGTGATGGCAATCTCACAACCTCCCTCACAATCCAACTCAGGGGCTCAGCATCTGATATCCTATCCTGTCCTGTCCTATCCTATCCTGTCCTCAAAGAACAGTCTGAGTTGGCAGGGACCCAAGAGGATCATCAAGTCCAATTCTTAAGTGAATGGCCCATACAGGGAACAATGCTCTGACCTTGATGTTATTAGCACTAAGCTCTAACCAACTGAGCTAGTCCTTGAAAAAAATCTAATATCCAATATAAAAACAAGGGGAGGGGGGCTGGGGTATTATTTTTAATACAAAGACTTGGAAGAGTTTCACCCTAAGGAAACTTTTCATTAAGAAAAAAATTCTGCTGGACAGAAATTGAAAGGAAAAGTTGGTAAGCAACTTTAGATTACATTTTCTCATAAGAGTAGTCACTCTAAATTTGTGAAACAGGAAGGCAGAGACTAAACGTCCTCATTTAATGATTTCCACATGTTCAGAAATCCGTACCCTGTGTGCACCATCTACAAATCACGCTGGCATGAAGGTGGTTAAACCTCAACTCACACCCATGTATCATTTTCCTAGGCTGCCTCTAATTCCCTCTGTCACACTTTCAGTTCTGGGGATGACACTAATTATATTAAAAGCAATGGCCACTCTCTCTTTGCAGCATTAGTATAAAGCACACACTGCTCGACAATAGGAACAGCAAGATTCCCACGAGGGAGGTGGGAAGACAGATTTTTATAGAGGTTGAGGGAATGGGGTGAGGAGGAACAAAGCCAATGCCAGCAGGAGCTGGTGCGGAAGGGAGGGTGTAGCCTGTTAAGCCCTTGTGTGCTGATGCACTCTGCATCACACAGGCTGGCTGGCTTTCTCTGACCTCTCCTCGTCACCTGCAAGGATTGTGGGGCTCCTGACCTGCTCCACATGTGCCATGTCCTGGACTACCACACACAGTGCAAACTTCACAGTGGCAAACTGCCCCCACAGTGCAAACTTTGGAGTAATATTAAAGGGACATTGCTGTGGCTGCAATGCCAGAAGCTGGGAAATGTCAGTGTGAAAGCTCCTGAGCTACTTGCATTTGGGTACTTCCTTCCTCCATGCACACACAGAATTACACTGTCTCTAGATACCATCACAACTGCCTTTTCCCACAGCATTAAGCATGTGCAGCACATTTAGTGAGCCCTGAAGCAGTTTTTTCCCCCAGTGACACTGTACAGTGTGTAGCTGCAGGCTTTCTTTTATTGCACTGCCTGACTGGATTTGACATGCACATCCCAAGCCCTGCACAAAGGCAGAGTGACCATTTCCCTCTTCATACTTTTGCTCAGTGTTATGAAGACTTTCAAGCAACTTCTCTTCCCTGGGCCACCTTTAGGGTGGGAACAGCACCTTACTCTTTTGGCCTGGGGAAACCTGGGAGCATAAGGGAAAAGCAACCTAGAAGTGCCACACCTTACTTTTCAGCCTGCCTGTGCTCCCTGCTCCTCACCCTCACTGGCTCTGGGTGCTGCTGCTCCCCCACCAGTCTCACTGCTCATCTGCTCCTGCACACACGATGCTGACAGCAGCTCCATCCCCACATCCTGGGGGCCCAGGGATTCATGGTAGCTTCCTTTGACCCAGGATAGCACAGAGCAAGGAGAGCTGCAGCAGGTGAAAAATCATCATCACCATTCCCAGTCATTCCCAGCCTTCACCCCTTGTGTTCTCACTGCTATGTAGCACCACACAGACCTTTTCATGGAAACATTTATCATCAAGGCAAGATCTTGCTGCTGAGTGGTGAGGGTTACTGTGGAATTCTTCCTGTATGTGTGAATTTGGGATTTATTTTCCCCTCTCTATCTATGTAACTTTACATTTACCTACTCTGAATTTCACCTTCTATTTTGCTGCCAGCTCACTCAGGGCTGCAAGATCCTTCTGTAACCTGCTGCAGGCAGCTCTTGTCTTCACTGCTCCAAATGACTCAGTCCCAACAGCAAAGCTGTGTGAGAATGAAGCCTAAGAGGAAAACCACAGTGGAACCAAAGCAGGATAAGGGATAAACCAGGCTGGCCAGCACCCAGATCCTACCTGAGGTCATCCAATGCCTCACAAGGACAGCTCATACCCAAAGCACATCTCTAAATTACCAGTAAGCAAAAAAGGGAAAGGTTCATTTCCTTGCAAATGCTTTTCTTGCTGAACTTGCCCTTTTGAAAATTATCCATAAACAGGCTTGGATTTTCACAAATGTGTTGGTTAGCTGGAATTATCTGATGCATTGTTTACGCCAACATATTTCAGGCTGTGAATTGCTGACTACAGACTATTCATGCCTGTTGCTGCCAGTATCTGCTGTTTGTAATTTACTATTTGTGCTGGGTGAGTGGCTGTCTAAATCATGGGGTTTCAGGGCTGCTCTTTCATTAGATGCTTCCTCAGTGCCTACTGGACCTGATCTGAAGGCCACTGAATTCACTAGAAAAGTCCCACTGACTCTGAGTGGCTGTGGACCAGCTCAAGATGTCTGTGGAACACTTTTCTGCTCATGAGAAATACAGTCACAATACAATCAGTGAGCAAATACCCCTTTTTACAACCATCCCTGCCTTGCTAGCAAAGAGGAAACACAGAGTAAAAGGAGATGGAAGTTGCTGTCAAACCAATATTCACAGATGCTCTTTGCAGCTTCTATTTGGGCTTTGTCCACAGTGTATGAGAGCCAGATGCACAAGCATTTGCAGCTTATCAATAGACCAGTGAAAGGGTTTTCTGATGCATTTGTGTCAGGTGCTTCATAGCAGGAGTTATGGAGAGTCAGAAGAGCTCACAGGAGAGCCACAGTGATAGACTGGGAAAATATCATCCTATTCTTTAGGTTATTCATCATCAGGAAGAAAAAATAACCTTGAAATAGACAACAAAAGCATCACATTTTCAAATAATACAAACACAGTGCTGTAACAGATGTTAACATGAGAGTTGATTAAAAATGGAATCGCTGTCAATCATAAAGCTTTTTTTCCCCCTGCAGTGGTTTTGCAAATAACAATGAAACCAGAAAATGCTTTTCCTACTGGGGTTCAGGAGGAGAGAGACTTATAGAGCGTGTCAGCACGTTTGAGCAGAGGATTCACATTAGCAGGACATATGGGGATTCTTGCTCTCAAGGCGACAGCAGAGTCAAAAGCACTGAAGACAGCTGAAATTGCCTAATTAATAGGATTTAATGCAACTCTCTCTATCCACTGGGAATGATTTAAAGCCATTGGTAAAACTGCCTCACTTGGGAAGCGTGAATCTATCAGCTATTAGGCTGGCTATTAAAGACATGGAAACCTGTAATAGCTGAGCAGGCTTTTGCTGAAGAATAGTGAATTCAGAGCCTGGTGATTAAGCAATGCCCTCTCTGACTTTTAGTTTATTTGGTTCAATATCCGTGGGAAGGAGAAGCCTTGAATAGCGCTGGTAATGGATGACAGTATCAGGTCTGAATTTACCCTTGTTACAAAGGGTTGAGCTTTTTTAATCTGGATTTCACTCAAAACTGCCCAAAAACTTGCCTGCCAATTCAGGTACAGGAAAGTTATTCAGCTCCTGAGAGCAGCAGTCCTGCTTTGTCGTAATATGAGCCCTGGGGAAATAATTTCACTTCCTGGGATCAGCTAAGAACCAATGGGTCTGATTCAATCACTCGAGCACAGCTGAGATGCTCAGCAAGTTACATGTTTTTCCATCAACTGTAAAGAAAAAAAATATTGGAAAATTACTGTTTTGTTTCCACAGAATAAGTGAATGCTCCAGCAATCCTCTGCTATAGCGCTGGATTTAGACTATTTAGCAATTGACACAGGAAATAATTTAGAAATCATTGGTTCCATGCAGAGTTACTCTCAATTTAAGAAATCCAGCTGAGACCTAATTTGGATTAAGGCAAGCTGAACTGCTGCAGCACACCGGAAGAGGAAATAAAAAGTTGGCTGCAGATCATAGACAAGAGCTAATTTAAATAAAAATTATTTTTTCCCCAACTGGAGTATTCTCAGTCTTTTTAAAATTAATCATTTCCGAATATTGTGTTCAATTTTCAATAAAACAACCTGTTTTCATATTAACCTGTCTTTCTTAATCTTCACATGAAATTCTGGTAAACTTGAGAGGCATAGACAGGCTGACACAGAAGGATATTTGAACAACCTGCTCTAGTGGAAGCTGTCCCTAACCATGGTAGGAGGGTTGGGATGAGATGATCTTTAAGGTCCCTTATTTATGACGTGAAATATTTCTCTGATTCTGTGACATGAAATTTCAGTTCCCCAGAACAGCTGGCAACCCTGCAATGTGAGGTTCAGTATTTATTGCATGTCAGTGATTTGGTCAAAATCATTAATTTTTCAGAAGAGGAGAGAGGGAACTAGTCTTTAATTAGACAATGCCATTTTTACAGCCTGGAGCTGTGCTGAGAAGAGAAAAGCTCTTTGGCTGAACTGCAGGAATCAAGGTTTCAGCGACCTTTTCAGACAAAAGCAGAATAGTGGGAGCAAGCTGCTTCCAGCAAATTCCTGTAGGTCTTTTAAATAGTTGGCTCTGAGTCTTGCTTTGGATATTGAGCCTCAGGAATCATTACTGGCTACCCCAGGGCAGGAGAGCTGGTAGCTCCCAGAAGCAGGGGCTCCCCAGCTCTCTCCCATGTCCCTACAAATCACAGCCTCCTCGCAACAAGGTCCAACTTGTCCCATTTGGGCAGTCCCTGATCTGCGTTAATTCATGGTCTAGAGACAGTCAAAAGCAAAGTCCCATCAAAAAGGAGAGTACTCTTGTTTGTCTGACCCTAAATGATGCTACAGAGTCTGTCATAACTCATGTCACTGCCAGTACCTGAGCTCTTTAGGTGTCATCCAGAGATTTTAAATAACAAAGAGGCCAAAGCTGAGCAACAGGAATTTTCCAGCACATCAACTTTGCTCTGATCCAAGACTCCTGAAGGCACCTCAGAGCTCAGGGATATGCAGCAACTTACTTTGAGCACTGAGACTAAAGCCTGGCTCTTAAAAATACATCCTATATTCTCTTAAAGGCTCAAGGACGTGGTGGGGCATTTTGGCAAGCTTTTTATTTTCTAATTACCTAGACAGGCTGATTTCATAGCAAAGCTGTGGCATCATGGCATCCCATTGCACCTGACAGTGATGCAGGAGAGTCCCACTGCCCAGACCTTGCCATCACCTAAACAACCGTACCTGGAGATCAAACCACAGCTGGAAAACCTCACTGATGACCAGCAGAGACATGTTTCCCAGTTCTTCATCAGTAGTTTATATTCCACCCTCTCCTTCATTTTTATCATTCTTATGTGACCATCAGGTAAATGCACCTCCCTGCTTTCTTCAAAACATACAACAAAAGTAGCTATTAAACAGTCCTGCCTTTTCTGTACCACATTTACAATTTTGTCATCAGCCACCAGTGAAAAGCCTGTGCTCTTTGTGGAAAAGCTTAGCTCTTTTTATTCCTAACTTATCCTTAAGAAAAGGGGAAAAGTAAATACTTTTTCCTATTCTTTTGATCCTGATACATGATATCTTATCGTTTCCTTTTGGTGTCCCACCTCAGTGACCCCCCTCTTCAAAACTTATATTGCCCTACTGTGTTCTCATCTCTGGCCATGTACATCTCATACAGATGTTCAGGGTTTTACCGCTTTTACATGTCTCTTCACAGTACACATATGGACCATCACTCCAAAGTCTGCCTCCAAATTCAAAGCATACCCTGTTTTCTTGGATCCAGACCAAACTGTTTTTCCCTCTCTGCTTGATTTCAAGTCCAACTCAAACCTCAGGAATGCTCCACAGATTTCCAAGTGTCCTTTGCTAGTACCTTCCTGGCAGCAGCAAGGGCATCTTGCACAAGTGGCAGAGGCATCTCTCAGCCCCAACCCAAATCACACAATGCTTCAAAATAGGCTGGTTACCCACAGGGATATTGAGTGTACCACTTGGGATCCATGCTCTCAATTCTGCAAGACTCTTCTCCAGGGATTGACTAACCCAAGACACTTCAATATCCATGCGAAGCTCAAAAGTACATGAGAACTGGTGCATCAGCTCAAGTAGAGTCTGAGACCCAAACAGTTGAGAACTCTCATGCCAAGCAGAGGCATCACCGTGCTTTAGATGACACCACTAGATCAGCTCTCACTGTCCCTTGGATTAGCCTTTCTCAATGCCCAGACCAGCTGTTAGCCCTGAGATATCCCACCTCCAGAAGCTCTAGGTTAGACAGAGAGCAGCAAGCTGCTTGCAGGAGAGCCACACCAAGCACACGCTCCTGGAAGCCGTGCCAGCTATCCCGAGCTGCCAGGAGATGGTGCTCTTTGTTTTAGCTCAGGATTTCCAAACCCACTTTACAGGGTAGTAACTTCTTTTCTTCCAGAATTCTCATAATCCTGACTACAGGAAAGATAGAAGTCAACAAATCACATCGGAAACATGAATGGCCATACCCTGAGAGTCGTTTGAGGATTCATTTGCACAATAGATGCTATGAGAAAACTGGATGTATCAGAAGGATGTATATTCCTATTTTATTATTGCTTCCCCCTGGTTCTCTGCATGGGTCCTGGATGTGTTGGGGAAGCTCAGAGCAGCAGGAAGGCTGCTTCCTGCTGTCTCTGAGCATCTGACAGTCTGAGCTTAGCTCCTGGGGAAAGGAATGAGTCAGTGCATCAGCTGTGCAAGTTATTCATCCTTCCCCTCGAGATCCCACAGCAACCAGAGGAAACACTGCCATGAAGAAAGGCAGGTGCTGTCTCCTGCACAGGTAGGAGGGCAAAAGGACAGGGTTGAAAAAACAGGCTTAATTGTATTAACATTTTGATTACTCCATCGACTTCATTGGAGTGGCTTCTGATTCATCCCACCAGAGATGGAAGCAAGTCCTAAACTCAAACAAGTTAATGATAAGCTTTGATGCATGTAAACCCCCTCCTCCAGGTCATTTTGCTGAGGATATGAGTTACTATGGCCTCCAGCCCCAGGTGAAGTTTTATCACTTTTCCACAGCTTTCTCTGTCTATTGTAAGCAGGCATTGCAGCCTCCAGTTCCAGGGATACCCAGTTTTAGTCCTCCATATGCCAACTATATGGGGGAATGTGAGTCAACTGAGATCCCATCCCCCAAAACCTTGGCTGCTGAGGATGAGCATCCTTTCTCAATTCCCCACCTCCTTGTAAGCACAGAGGCTGGAGCTGGGGACAAATTCTTTTCAGGGTCCAACTTGTGGAGGCCCTAACGCTTTTGGGAGCTTCAGTTTGTCTGCTTGAGACACTCCCTCCAGCAGCAGGTGGCAGGTCACCATCATGTTACACCAAAGCTTGTTTTTGCCCTGCGGCATCCCAAGGCCCTGCCTGGGGATTTGTCTTGTTGCCCCAGCCAGCTTCTGGTTTCTTCCAGCAAGTGGGCAGGCACGGATCAGGTCCTGGCTCTGCTGCAGAGTGCTACAGCCCTGTCTGAGGGAGGGAAGGACATGCAGGAAACACTGCTGAGCTTTTAATAAGATTAAGACAGATCCACTCTGGGGAGTGCAGGACGCACTGTGCTGCCGGCAGTGCTGTCCTGGCAGGTTGTTAGCAGCATCCTCTCTTTTATCAAGGATTCTGCACCACACCAGCTATTATCTCCCTGTCAGTGCCTCTCTAAAAAGATACCAGTGTCCACGTTTTTGCTGCTGCTGAGTAGCCACTGTGGGTATCGTGGTGCACCCCAGACCAAACCAAGTAAAACAGAGGAGCGGGGCTTGATTGAGGGATGCTGAATATCCTCAGCTCCCATGGATATCCAACAGAGCTCACATCTGCCAGGGGATGCTCAGCAGGTGCCCCAAAGCCAACCAGCCAGTGTGCAAAATGATTCAGCAGTTCCCACCCCTGCATGGCCTCCAGGCTTTCTGCTTCAACAAATGGTCTCAGAGAGCTCTGGCAGTAAAACCCTGTAATAAGGTCCATGACAGCCCTCCACAGTACTCTGGACAGCATGAAAAACCTGGAACATTGGAAAAGGAGCCCTGAGAGAAGCGCAAGAGCAGTTTGAAATATGCACAAAGATTCAAATGCTCCTGTGCAGCATTAGTAAAAAAAAAACCCAAAAACCCCAAAAAACTAACAAATATCACTTAGTGAGCTTCAACAAAAGTCTGGTACATGAAAAAAGATTTTCACTCTGGTGATAGTAACATGACTGGTCAGTAGGGTTCAGTGACACTAAGATACTACCTAAAGTACCATCAAATGCTATTTTCTAAGGAAAATTAAAGCTTACTTATAAGATGAATTCATTCTTATCTCAGTATAGGCACATTTTCCCTGGAATGATAAATCTCCAAGTCCAAAAAACCTCCTCCAATCACTAAGTGCATTAGCACCTAAGTCATGCTTTTCAATGACTTGAAATGGGGCCCAACTCCCTTTAGAGCACTAAACACCAATCTCACAAAATCTATATGTGTTTGACCAAGTCTCATTGATCTTTAAGTTCTAAAATACCGAAATCCCATTTCCAGTATGATTCAGGAACTCCAGCTGCTCACTGTTTTAACCCTCAGACTGCTCCAAAGCAGTCAGTCACATTCTGAACTCAGACCTGGCTGTCCTCCAGCCTCTCCTGCAGAAACACTCTCTCCTGGCCAGCCTCCATCCCAGAGCCCTCTCACAGGCACCTTCAGCTCATCCAGCTCCACCTTTGCTGGGTCCCAGTTACTTATAAATTCAGCTTCTCACAATTACTGTAAGTCAATCCTCAGCCACCTGGCTGCAGATTCCCAACTGGCCTGGAAAAGGGAGAAATGCCAACACCAGCTGCTTTTGGTGCTGTGATAAACCCAGCACAGAAACCACTGCCCTGCAGCTTCAGGCTCTTTCACAGGGAGATAAAATCCAGTGTTCAAGAAGGGCTTTTGCTGAAATACAGGTTTTTGAGTAAGAATCTGGCACACATCTGGAGGGGCTGCCAAGTTTTCTCTATGCTACTTGTACCTGACCACAACATCTCATGAAAATCCAGCTATCAAAAAATGAAAGAAAAGACAGAAAGGGTTGTCCTGCAGTTGATCTTGGCTCCCAAGGGTTGAAGCCACTCCAGCAACATGAATCTTCCAGGGAGACAGAGCGACAATTGCAGTGAAGTTCAGCTGAAATCACTGAGGGCTCTCAGGAGGAAAATTAATTTTGTGACAATGCATAACACCTACAGTAATGTGTCAGGCACAGTAATTCAGGGAGAAAACCAGCTGTCAGGTACTGCAGGCTGGGGTAAATCAGGAGTGACTCCACCAAAGGCACAAGAGTTACACCTGCATAAAGCTGTCACTAGGGAAGGAAGTATGAGGCCCTGGGAGCCAACAAATAGAGTCTGAAGAGAAGATATTACTGGCCATAAATCAGGATCAAATCTAATGCCCAAGAGGCAGCAGGGAAATCTGGGTCAGAGAGGACACGGCGATGAGAGGCTGACGCAGGCAGAGACAGAGCTCAAAAAATGACCATCTAACTCTCTTTTCACCCAAAGTTTTCCCACCACAGCATGACCTGCTCCAGAAAGACCAGAGGAACAGGCATGTTGGCTCCTGGTGTCTATTGGGAGCAACAGAAACATTAGGAGAGAAGGCCCATTGAGTAGGATCCAGAAAAGATAATATGAGAAATTATTTAAGTGAAAAAAAGAGAAATGGGGAGGTTCTGCTGAGGCAGGTGAGGCTGCAGACTCTGATCAAAGCACTAATGTGGTTTCCTTGCACCTTGAATGAATTCTCTCTATTTCTAGAGGCTGGTGCCATCAATGATGCATATGAAAGTTAATCAAAAAGTTTTCAAAAGTATGTTAAACTTAAACCTCTCAAAGTAGTGCAGAATGTGGGGCAGAACCACCGCAGTCATAAATCAGCATCAACCTGCTGGCACCATCTTCTGCTTAAGGAGGATGGGCCCATATGTGCTATAACTAATGCTACACATGTCCTTGCCTTCAAGGTCTCTCTTTTCTTTTACCTGTCACTATGTTTTTCTCCTATAAAGTATGAGTTTACTCCAAGCAGAGATAGAAAAATCCTCCCCAGACATCTCATTTCCCTGAAGGATGTTTTTTGAGATTTATCCCACCTTTCACTCTAACTTAGTGAAGAACTAATACAACTACAAACCCCTTCATCTCCTGGCTGTGAATACATGACATCAAAACGATTCACCCACCCAGGAGAGCATCCAGAAATTTTGAAGTCTGTGCTTTGAGTGGAGGCATAATTAAGATAGTAAAGATGTTTTAACATTGGTTAGTTTGACTGTTGCCCTTCCTGGGAGCCCAGGAGATGCTCCTGCTCCTTCCTTATTCAGCAGTACTCCATCTCTTTTCATTTGCAAAGCTTGAAGGATTGTAAGGGTGCTGTGGGACCTCTGTGGTGAGCTGGGGCCTGGACAACAGGATGGCTTGGGCACCTTTCAGAGAAACATTGGATATCACCCACCACTCCTGGATAACCTCAGGATACTGCAGACTCACCCACTGCTTTCTGGGGTAAGGAATCACACAGCACCTTCAGGATGGACAAGGGATTAGACCCAGCCAGCATGGGTTTAGGAGGGGCAGGTCCTGTCTGA
>JAWWEV010000167.1:59179265-59242436 GCA_035583235.1 Hafferia zeledoni | reverse complement strand
GAGATTTTTAAACGCAGATTGGATGTGGTACTGAGTGCCATGATCTGGTAAATGGACTAGAGATGGACCAAGGGTTGCACTCGATGATCTCGGAGGTCTTTTCCAATCCAATCGATGCTATGATTCTATGAAATCTAGGACATGGCTATCTGGCTCTGGCCCTTTTCTGTCCAGCAGGGCAGGGATAGGGGCATTGCTTGCTCTAGGGCAGAGAGCTGCTGATCACTGCTTCTCTGGAAGAGCAGAGGAAAGCCAAGGCAAAGTCCTGCCTCTGCTGTTTGCAGGGGGACCCAGCTCCCTGCAGTCAGAGTTGGTGGCTAAATCACAATGTTCTGCAGATTTAAAGACAGCAGAGGCTGCACTCCTGAAAGCTTCTGAGATTGTGGCGGAGCAACCTTGATTCAAACCAACCATTTGGTGGAATGACTGTGTGTAATTAAAGCAGGAGGGGGGCAGCAGCTTGACAGCAGCGCCAGGACCAACCTCTCTGTCAGGAGCCTCTCTCTGCACTCGGCAGCACAATCTGGTGTTTGAAAAGCTGGGGATAATCACACAGATCGTGACACCTCGTGCAGCTTTCCCAGAGTCTCTGCTGCATGGGAAGGGTCAGGTGCCAGGCAACTGTAGAAGCTGCAGGGAAAGGCATCAGCAGCCAGCACTCTCTTGGCTCCTCCTCTGCCTGACCTCCCATCTGTGCTGACTGTGCTGCTGAAGTACCTGTGGAGTAGTTATGGCCCACCACTGCCTCACCCACAGCTGCTGGAAGATTTCTAGGAAAAGACGCAATGAAAACTTAGATTTTTCAGTCACAGGGAGGGCTGTTTTCCTCCTTAGAATGTCCCTTCCCCCGGTGAAACCCTCAAGATTACAAACCTGTTGCCATCATGACTTGAGAAGAGCACTGAAATAGCTTCCTATTCAGCTCAGGGAGGTTTCAGATCCTAAACAAGTGAAGGTTTTTAAGAGTAGTTACAGAAGTAAATCTTGAATGCTGTCAGTAGAGGTGCTTCTGCTTAAGGGGACAGGATAAATACATCACCTCCACAGAAGCTCTCCTGCTTCAGGCTCTAGCACAAGCTACTTTTGGATGGCAGTCAGATTTCTTGCTGTAAAGACTCTTCCATCCCCACAGATACACCAGGTACAACACTTCAGCTGAGAAGACAGCAGCTTCTAGAACAAGTTCTGGACAGGACATCTCTGCAGATATTGCTGATTCACTCACAGGTTTGTGCCACAATAGTAAAAATGTCCAAAGAGAATACAAAATTATGGCAAACAGTTTTTCTGTGGTGTTTTCAAAGAGATAGAAGAGGACATCCAGAAAATTTCAGGGCAAGTGAAGCAACATGTCCTCTGGAAAAAGCCCATTTTTAGAGTCTACCACTGTGAGTGAGCCAGAGGGCATTTAGAAGAGCACTGCTACTAGGTAAGATCAAGGATTAGAATCAGAGAATGGTTTGGGTGGAAAGGGACCTCAACAAACACCTAGTTCCAGTCCCCTGCCATGGGCAGCAACACCTTCCATTAGACCAGGTTGTTTCAAGCCCCATCCAACCTGACCTTGGACACTTCCACGGGAGGGGCATCCACAGCCATCTCTGAGCAACCTGTGCCAGTCCCTCAGCACCCTCACAGTCCAGAATTTCTTCCTAATGTCTAATCTAACCCTGCTCTCTGTCAGTTTGAAGCCATTCCTTCTTGTCCTGTCACTTCATTCCCTTGTAAATAGTCCCTCTCCAGCTCTGTTGTAGCCCCCTTAAGTACTGAAAAGCTGCAATTAGATCAACCCAAAGCCTTCTCTTCTCCAGGCTGAATAACTCCAACTTTCTCAGCCTGTCTCCATAGCAGAGGTGCTCCATCCCTCTGAGCAGCTTTGTGCCCCACTCTGGACTCACTCCAACAAGCTGATGTCCCTCTTGAGACCCCACAGATGGATGCAACACTGCAAGTGGGGGGGTCTCCTCAGAGTGGAGTGGAGGGGCAGAATCCCCTCCTTTGACCTGCTGCCCACATTGCTTTTGATGCAGCCCAGACCCAGCTGGCTCTCTGGGCTGCCAGTGCACCTGGCCAGGTCATGTCCAGCCTCTCTGGCTTGTGCTTAAAAAGAAAAATTCTAATGGCCTTCTTGGCTATAATCTTGGCTTTGAGAAGCAATGGAAAAATACTTGGTAAATGCATCAGTGGAACACTCTTCCCTCAGGGATGCAGCATATTCCCCTTGCGCAGAGGCTTGGAGTGCAAGTGTGTGTGCAGTGCTGCAGACTGAGCAGGACTGAACACCCATCAGGATACTACAGGAGGCAAAAAGCAGCGCCCAAACAGAAATAAAATAAGTAAGAGCTCATGAACTAACCCTGCAATATAAAACAGAGAAGGTCCCACACAGAGATGGACAGGGCAGGGAGAAGAGGCCCCTGCTATTTACCTGTTCCTTGTCCTCTGGCACAGAAAAACCAGGAGCCAGGTATTTGTGTGGTTTATTTTCCTCACTTAGGAAAAGCACAGAAAGCAAAGAAGCTACAGAAGATGCTGATGGCACAAGTACTGCAGGACAGGACACCAGAGACCAGTATGAAGGAGGAGGGAATAACAGGGATAAATGTACATTGTATGGAAGGGGAGAACAAGATCACAGTCTATAAATACTCTCAAGGTACTGCTATAAGCAAAGGGAGAGAATTAGTCACAGTCTTAGAGGATGGGAGAAAAAAAATGGCTTGAAGCTAAAATATAAAATCAGGCTACAAGTCAAGGTGTGTCTTGATGAAAAAGGGCAGAGGAGTTAACAGGGAGCACAGGGGTGCCCCTATACCACCTCCCCATTACAGCACATCTGGATGGGCCTTAGCAGGGAATGAGCTCCAGTTCTGCCCTTTGAGGTGATTTCAGATGTCTTGTTCTGACACCACTGTCGATAGCCCAATTTTGCCTTTTGTAAATTAGCATTACAGATGAAAACTGGGCAAATAAGAGACTTTTCGGTTTGGCAAGAGAGAAAATTAAAGGGAAGTAATTCTGCTTGAAACTGAGCTGTAACAGGTTTTTGGGTTTTTTTTGGAGGGTGGTTAATGATTTTTTTTTTTTAACATGAAACAAAAACAAACCAATAAAAATCATTCTAGGTCAAATCAATTTAATTTGACCTGAAGCTAAATGTCAGATCTGGTTTACAGCAAACTTCTAATGCAAGAGGGAAATGCTGTGCATCAGGGTGTCCCTCATGGCAGCACGTGCAACACGGTGCATAAGGAGGGTGTCCTTAATTATCTCTTGTCACCTTTTGTCTTCTACCCTAAACTCTCCCCAAGTCCAATCAGTCCAGCATAGAACCCACATGACCCAAGTCCTAATTGATGCTCAGACCCATCTTAGCTCCCAGCATTTTGGATTTAAGCCCATGAAATTATTCACCACATCGTACAGTTGCTATGGTAACACCCTATTGAGTATTAATATGAATCACTGTCCCAAAATCCCATGTATTGGAAGGAGTTGTGCAGGAGGGGTAAGAGCAATCTCTGCCTGCACAGCTTTCCATGCCCCTCCCTCCCAAGAGCAGATGATCCAGGCAGGGGATTAAACTTGTCCTGTGTTTCCTCAGCACTATCAGTTATGGCACTGAGCTGTGGAGGGCAAACAGCAAAGAGAACTCCCACTTTAGGCCCAGTTTGTCCAGTGCAGCTGCTGTTTAAAGCTGCTTCTTCACATCAACTTGCTTACGTATTTTCCAGAAGTGACTGAACAAAATATGCTTTAATCTAAAATCAGGCAATGGGTATTTCTGGTAGCCCAAGCAAACAAGTCAAAACTGAATCCCTTTCCCCTCCTTTGTTCACAAGAATTTAGAGTATGACCCTGCAGACATTAAACTTTTCAGTAAACCTTTCTGAACACTTCCCTTTCACTAAAAAGAACAACCAATATTTTTTCCCAATGTTGAATATTAGAACAGTGCAAATTCCTTAGCAAATACAAAATTAAGTCAGTACAGGGTTGAGGATGGACAGAGAGCACTGGATGGAGGAAGAACCAGGCTGCACTCTGCTCAAAACCACAAGTCACTACATTTTTCCAAGAGGAAAACTGGCTTTCAGTAGTTAAATACAACTAATTTATTAGGCAATGGCTTTCCACAATATATTAGGAATTTCAAGAAGTTTAAAATAGCATTTGATGTCTTATCCAAATGCCACATGGCTCAGGTGCTGCTTTTCTTACTGCCCATGAGGCCAGCAGATCCTCACATCAGACATGGGGCTGTAACACAAAAAGAGCTCCCAAGGCCCACACAGCTCCAGACAGACCTGAAATATCCCAAAGGCAAAAACCAACACTGGGGTTGGAACTAGGTGATCTTCAGGGTCCCCTTCCAGTCCAAAGCATTCCACAATTTTTCTTCTTTAAAAACTGGAAACAGGAGATATGAGGGAAGTTGAGGATGGGAGATGATATGAAGAGCATTTCCAACAGGCTATTTTTACCCTCATTGGCTCGAATCCACTTACCCTGGAGCCATTTAACACTGTTTTGTAGTGTGAAAGGGTCTTTATGTGGACAAACATTCAGGTCTGTCACTGTAAGGTACTCATAACATATGGACAGACTCTTCAGTTTTAATGTTTTCATCCAGCTAAAAACATCAGCTACAGCCTTAAGGATTTTATGCCAGTTTTTTAGCAAGTTGACAAACATAAATAACCATTCCAGTGAGATATTTCTGACTACACATTCAGGATGCAATGAGATGCCTCCCTTGGCTGCCATTCCTGTTCCCAAGCCAAAGGCTGTGCTGGCAACCCAGGTCAGTCCCCCATCTTAGGGACTCTCAGTCTCCTGCCTAGACCTGCCTTGGGTGTCTCCAGGTGGGTCTCATCCAAGCTGGAGACCAAGGTCAGCTTAGCCTTCAAAAGGGAAAGCAGAAATGGTTTTTCCATCCTAACGACACATTTCATTCCCCAGCCCAGTTTACCCAGTCTCTGCACCTTTTAGCTAGTTCTCAAGTCAGCTTTTAACCTCATACATAGATTTTGGCCATCTCTGTACCAGGTGGCTGAACTGCACCAGAGATCTTTGGCACTTGCCTGCCCCAGGGGCTACATGGGCAGAGCATCGCCAACAGATTTGGGGTTGAGATAATAAGGAAACAGCTGAGATGGATGCAGAGACAAGAAGGAGAACAAGGAGCACTCACTAAGAACAGACAGAGGTAGTGGGAGAGAGGAAAAAGATGAGGTGTGGAGGAGAGGGGTGGAAAGCAGAGGGGAAGGACGACACTGGAGAGGGAGAAAAATAGGCAGAGCAGAGTGAGAGTTAAATGAAAGAAGAGTGATGCAGAAGAGTTAAAGCCATGGGAACAAAGGACCAGAGAGACAGAAGAAAGCAGAGACTGAAGTATGAAATGGGTGAGAAGAGACAGAAGAAATTTTAGAAGCTCTAGGATAGACTCACATACCTGTCCATATGAGCACTCTGAAGGTTACTACATTTGATCTACTCTCCCCTCATTCATATTTATCCCTCATGCATTTCTGGGACACTATTTTTAACCTTGTACAAAAACACACTAGGAGCTTTTCTCACTTCCATTTTGGAGGAAGGGCCAGGCACTTCCCAGGCACAAGGCAAATCTCTTTTTAGAATAAATTCAGAAAGACTATCAGAGCAAACCCAATGCCTATGAATAAATAACTCTGTTCCTGCGGAGGAGGCTGTGGCAGGGAGCTATTCTCAGACGTGCACACAGCCCCAAAGAGGAGGATGTTTGGGAGTGATTGAGGAGGTGGTGCCCCCCCGTATGGAATTCTACCTGCCTCCTCATGCATTTTACCTGTTTTCCTGTCGGGAAGGAGCTCTTCCAGTCTGGAGCAGCAAAGAGCACGAGGTACGACACATACACAAAGGCAGAGGAACATGGTGAACATGTGCAGGTCCTGCTGCCTGGACCAAGGCCATGCCAGTCTGCTGGGTAACAGCCTGAGACAGGTTCAGCAGCTCCAGACTGATGCTAGTTTTGTTCCACATCATGTGAGGGGATCTTGGGTGGAGCAGGCACAGTGCTGGAGGGAGCAGGGAGGCAGGATGCTTTGCTCTGTGCTGCCATCCTCATCAGTAGGGCCAGGATATTGCTGGCTAACACAGCTGCAGTGGGAAACACTGGGCAGGGAAAGGATTAGCTTAAGGCAGAAATATGCTGATTTAAGGCTGAACCTTCCCCCAGTGTCATCTATGTGCCTGAATCAGTCAAACCAGCTGTTGTGTCCAGTTCCTGCACATTGCAGCTGCTGTGCCCCTCACTCCAAGCATCAGCTGAGGATGATTTAACCAGTTATAGGAGGAAGAACCAAGAAGTTTGTATAAGCCGCTGATCCCTTCTTGGGTAGGACAACAGGGAAGGCAAGGATTGAGTCTGAGGAAACATCAGATCCAGTTTGTTCCCCTTAAGGCTGCTGCAGGCTGACACAATTTAGGCCTGCCTCAAGGCTGCTCTAACTCCAGTTGGAGTCACTCTCATCATTCCACATGAAGTAGTCACACATGGAGATGCACAAAGCCATTTCTAACCACCTCTCCCCCCAGGACCCCCTTCCCCAGCCACATGCCATTTGACCATACAGCACATTTAGCCTGCTTTGAAAAACATCTGTCTCCCTCCCTGGGAGGTGGGTGGGGACAGCTGTGAGCCAAGACACAGGAGCCAAACCAGGTTTGACAGGACTCATGCAACAATCTTCTGACTATTCCATTTTTGTTATGTGCCTGCTTTTTGGCTGCTGTATTTCACTGATTATCTAAACCGTGCAGCCTTATTCGCCTGGAAGTGTATGAAGGACATTGATGAAATTTTTAAGATGGCACCAAAGGCATAACTTTCATGAGAGGTAAAAACAAAACAAGACTTTTGTCCATTTGCAATCCAGCTTTACTTCACTGCCTCTTACAGCAGCTGGGCTGACAGAGATGCGTCCTCCTGAGAGTCCAGACACTAAAAATATCAGTAATGTGCATCAGAGTCTGAGTGCTTGCACAGTTTATACTCATTAAATTGATGTGCGACCCTAAGATACAGATTCTTGCTTAAAAATTGGTAGGTTTCCTAATTCTGGTCCATTCCCAAAGACTGTGACTGGAACCCCAGAGGGCCTGACTGCAGCAGAGATGGCTTTAATGAGTTAGCAAGCTGGGCTGTGTCTCCTGGCCAGAGGAATATACCAGAGATTTAGGGAGAAGGCAGGAGGGTGAAGCTGGGTGGAAGTGCAGCAGCAGTGCTGAACTCCAGATAGGATTGTGGCCGAGCAGCAGAGGGTGTGAAGATGCAGAAATGCTGCTTGATGGTTGGAAGCACATTTTCCAAGTGAATCCAACTGCTCATGCACATGAGGAGAAAGCACAAGTGTCCATATAGGAATCAGTCTCTCCCAGGGTACTCCTCTGCCATGCAAAGACATGCAGAGCATGGGCAATGCAGGAACAAAAACATTAAGAAGGTTTGAGAGGTTGCAGAGTTTGAAACACAGCCTGCCTTGATGCCACACCTTAAGGAGAAGATGGATATCTCAGATCTGAGGCTTGCTACCAGTCTTGGAAATGGCTGAAGATCCCTCCTGCTCATCAGCCCTTCAGCCCTTGAAAATAAACCTATTTCCTATCAGTGCTTGGCAGGAGATGGCAAGAGAAGGCAGCCATTCCACTGGGCTAATAGAAGTCAGGTAAATGCCTCCCACATGTGCCAGGGCTCACACACACCAAGGCGATACACTCTAAGCTTCTGCCTTCTCCAGCCCCACCCTGATTGGCATCTCCATGACCTTCTTCTCAACTGCACTTTTTAGGGTCTTCAGATAAGAAAAGGACATCTTATTTGTCCCCAGCTACAACAGTTTTAAACAAAGGAGTCTGACTTTTGGAGCCTCACACAGGAGCCTGCTGCTTTCCAACACGTTTTAAGGACACTTGATGGGCAATGGAATCAGTTTTCAACAAAATTTAAAGCTATAAATGGGAAATGTTGGAATGACTAGGTAGTGCCATCCCCTTCCCCAATGACAAACACTGTCACAGGGCCCTTTTCAGGACATCAACCTCTGTCTTAAAAATCACTTTGACTTTTGGTTCCTTACACCAATTAGAAAATTGTTCCACAACATGACTGCTCTGATATTTAGGAGTCTCCTAATTTCCAGCCTAAATTTATTCATCACCAACCTACATCTATAAGTTATTCTGTCAGCATCAGTTTTTGCCCCTGGAAAGTATTTATAGGAAGCAATCATTCCCTTGGAGCTCTGATTTTGCTAGACTGAACAAATTACTGTCACTGGTCTCCTAAGGAAAGCTCTCCACCCTCAGACACTGTATCTCATGGAGAGTCCAGGATGCCTGGTGCCTCTCTCTGGGAAGTTTCTGTCCTAAATTCCTCTTCAGTGTGATGTCCTTTAAGCCACTCTTTAATGATGTTTCCACACACAGAAACACATTTCAGTGCAGTGCAGACAGCTCACACCATTATTTCAGTTGGCTGGAGTAGCATGAAAATCCACTGATAGCAGTAGGTCAGTTTCTAAAGCATTATTCTTCTTGGTTCAGCCATCGTAATTTCTGCTCTGGTATCTTGAGAGGAAGGAAAATACTAGAAAGAGTCAGAAATCATGCTGAAATTGGGAGCATACAGCACTGTGAGGGTCAAGAAAGCAGTTACCAGAGTTTCCATGGCAAGTGTGGCCTCACAGTAAATACCATGTCAAAGAATCAAACCCAAATGACTTCAAAACACATCCATATGTACCTATGTGCATTCACACCTATATGCATTTCCCTTTCTCTCCCAAGCAGAAGGATTAACTCCCAGCCTCTAAAATTGCTGGAATCACATGTCAGGATGACCACCACACTCAGTGCCTTTGTCCAGTCTCTACATCACCATACTTGAAATGGAAAGCTCTGTGCAAGTCAGAATGCTCCCACTGAATTTAAGCCAGAGCATCCTGGACCATCTGTTGGAGATTAAGACCACAAGGAAGCAGAGCATTAATAAATGATCTGCAATTCCTACCCTCCTCCTCTTTGAAACATTGGGGGGGATAAAATATTCCCAATGCCCAAATGCACTTTTCAGCAATAAGTAATGATTTAGTTGAGCATTAAGCACACAAGAAAAAAGTTTAATGCAGAACCTGAGCACCATCCTATCTCATGGGGCTATTGTTTCAGCATGAAGAATTATATATAGCTGAGTCTTTTTATTAGATTAATTCAATTCTTTGGCTGCTTAGACTGCTGCTGTATATCCTTTCTAAATCAAGTTTGCTTTTCTATACCTGCAGCTATGGTTATCCTGCTTATTTTCCTGTGTATTCCACTGTGAAAATCATGATTAAGTTCATTTGTCATAAAACAAACATGATGCCATGAATGATAAATAAGCCCAGAGTACTGCAGGGACTGGCAATGCAGCTCAGCTTCCTTGATGCTGGGAGGGGTGGGGAGGGTTTCTGTGTCGCTCATGTCTGAGATTAGAAAGCTTCCTAATGAAGAAATCTGCCTAACAAATGATGTAATTTCTGGCAAAGCCACAAGCCTAATTTGCAGGGAAGAGCCCAGCGACCCCAGCATTACCTCCCCAGGCGCGCAGAGGAGAAGTTGCCTTGGATGCCTCTCAGGACAGGAGGACACAGCACAGAGGCAGCAGCAGGGGCTGCCTGCCTGGCCCCTGCCCCTCAAACCCACATGCATGGGCTGCTTGCCCCCACAAAACTCCCCAGGGTTCAGAGTGGGACATTCACCCCAAAGGGACACTGCCTGCTGTCACCATCACAGCGCACAGGGGGATCCAGGCAGCCCATCCACTGCTGCACACTCCCCCACTCCTGCCCCCTTCTTTCTCACTTCCAGAAGACAAAGGGGATCACTGTAACATTCACAGCCATGTTTTGTTAAATACATCTCAGGATAAACTATCATATTAGGGGGTATTTCACCAGCACCCATGAGAAGAGCCCCAGCCAGCCCATATCCAGCTTCAAGCCAACTGCAGATGGCTGGGGTCTCCTCCCTCCAGCATGGTCCCTTAACCAGCAAGCTGTTGGGATGTGTTTCTCACCATCTTTCCCATCCCAAACTTCAGGAGGTGCTAAAGCAGCCTGGCCCACCTCCAGGAGAGTCACCTCAGCACCCCAATGAGATCCAGAGCATGGGCAATTGGAAATGAGGCACTCAGCTCTGCTGGGCATCACAAGCTCACTCTCCCACTTCTCTCATCTTCTGGGTGCTGCCTATTTTATCACCATCCCTGGATTTCAGTACCCGATGGAATTGAGGCCCATTTTCCCCCATTACAATTATTTAACTGGAAACAAGTTAAATGCTAAGCTCAGATCCCAGAAGACATCAGAGTTTTGTGGCATCTCCTGGCTGGCAGATGAGGTGGATGCCTGCTGCAGTTCCCAGCCTGTGTTGCTCTGCTCTTGCTTCCAACATTTGTGCCAGAGTTTCCATTGCTGTCAACTTGATCTGCACCAACTTGCTTAGTTCTGCAGAGCCCACAGGTTCTTACTAAGAACTCTTAATTACATGTTTAACACAAAACACAGAAATAGCCAGAATACAAGCTCATGCTTTGCTCAGCCATAGCAAATAGAAAAAGCTGTGACTCACAAGGTCTCTGCTGCCAATAAATCAATCCTACTCAAGCTCTTCCTGCTCCAGTTCCCAGCCCACCCAGGAAACTTTCTTGCTCTTACGTTATCTCAGCCCTCTGGCTATTTCTTCACCTAGCAAGCCTAAATAAAAACATTTTTTGCCATTTTCACTGCCCTCTTTCTCCAGAGATCCTCGGGCTCATTGACATGTTTTCCACTAACCTCACACTCCAAGGCATCCATGGGTCCTTGTGCTCAAGGTTATCTCTGGAGCTGACAAGTCCTAAGCAAAAAGCCTGCAGTAGTGGCCAGTCAGACACTGCAGACCAGCTAAACACAGCAACACAGCCACTGAGATGTGAACCCATGAGAGCTGCCTCCAGAGCAGAGGCAGGTCTTCTTTCTTCACAGGACAATGGACAAGACTGAGATAGGAACCACCTGCAAAAATCCAGAGCAAGTTTTATGGCCTCTCCCTAAGACTTGTCAGGGAGCACTCACACTGTTCAGCTGTAGGTTAATCCTGCTTCATTTACCTTACTTACAAGTACCACCACCACGCTGGCTTTATTCCCCAGTCTGTGTTCCAGAGGGGGTTCAAATTCATCATTCCCAAAAATCTCTTTGGCCAGTTCTCTTCCTAACTCCTTCCATTTATAAAGCTCAAGTTAGTGGCTGTTCAATATCTTCTCATTAATGCAGTATTTTCTTTTCCATCCATAATGAAGGCAAAATGCAAAGATAACTTTCTTCCCTCTCCAAGAGCATTGTCTCCTCTTTCTAAAGCCTGTCAGACATGTGTTTTCTTGCCTTTCTGATTCACTGATTGACAAGGTGTCCTCTCCTTCCTTAAATGCTCTAATTACATGCTGTCTGCTGCGCTGTGAGAGCTGTAAATAAAAAGCTACTCACAGGATCATCTCACTCCATACTGTCCTCCAAAAGCAGCCCATGAGTCTCCACAGCCTCTGCTTGCAGTGCAGACTGGAGATATATTTGGTGCAGACCTAACTAACCAGTAGGTCTCTAACATGGAAAGGCAAATGCCATAGGTTTGGCTGTCTCTGTAGGAGCTCAGCACAATATTTAGCTGAACACAGACCATTCCTCATGTACCTAAACTGGTCTCCACATCCAGCTGCATAATTGCAGCAAACTGAGTCCAGGTCTGATACAAACTGTATTTTTCACCTATAGTGTTTTTTTTAGGAATGACATCCCAGTTTTGCAGTTATTCCTAAATTTTAGACCTAACTGAAAGTTCAATTAATCCAGTTCTAATTGTTTCAACTTAAATAAAGCTTTCAGTCAGGTCACCTCCATCCCCTATAGGGACAAACTGGGGGGAGGAATTAGTAAAAGTTTCTACAGAACTTATCCCAGAACTGGTACAAAGACACAATCTAGCTACAAAACCCTTTGGGATTATCCAAACAGCACACAGGCAGACAGAAAGACTGTGCCAAGTGCTGGGAATTTTCCCACAGACATTATTAAACAAGGAGAGGAATTGCTCTTTGTGTTAACAGAGTCTCAGTGCTTTTTAAATTCTGTCTCAGGAAGACCTGCAGTGAATCGATGCTGCATCTCTAACTGCAGAGTGGAAGCTCCCCAATCAACCAATAATGGGTTTTGCCAAAACAATTAAATTATAAAATGCATTTTTAAGTGTCACCAAGTGACTGGAAATGCTACCAAGACACACAGTAAAATAAAAAAAAAAAAAATCTAACAACCTGTTACTCAGTGAAGGAGACACAAACAGCAAAGCTCTCCATCAAGATGCACACAAACAGCTCAGGCACAGAGAGTGAAACTTCACAACTCTACAAGGCAGTGCTGCAGATTTGTATCCCCTTTTCCTAAGGCATGGAGCACTGCAGGCATAGCAGAGCAGGGACAGTCTCCAACCAGCAATCCAGTGCTGCAGTCACTGGGCAGAGCATCCTCGCTGGAGAGAGTGACCCTTCACAGGGCCAGTCCAGCAGAGTGGTTACTCTTTCCATTTTACAGGTGAGAAATCATGGGATTGAAAATTTGAATGACCTGCCCAAAGCCACACTGAGGGGTCAAGGAAACAAATAGTCATTTCAAGTCACTGCTCACCCCACAAAATGGGTGTCTACAGTGTGTCTCTTCACTTGTGTGCACTCAGCAGGTGACTCCTTACAGCCACAGCAAACACTGCTGGGAGCTCACACAGTCCTATTGCAGCACCATGTTCAGAATACACACAATGTCTTCAAAAAATAATGTTTTGGAATTTTAAAACCTCTTTTAGGGCATTACTCTTGCATTTAAAGAAAGTAGCAGCAATGGAGACGCTTTTATTGAGCTTGGTCAAAGTGTGATCATAGTAGTTTTTCCCCCCAAAAGGAAAGCTCCATCATCGTAACTTAAAAGTGGAGGTAAATGGGTTCATGCAGATATCCAAGGCAGCTCCTCACTGTAGCACAGACTTTGTAACCCACTAACCTGACATATGATGGCAAAATAATATCTAGCTCTTAGAGCGTCCTTTTCATCAGCAGATCTAAGAAAACTTTCTAAATGCTGTTTTTGTCAGTGTTTGTAACTGCCTGGAGAACAGGGAGAGCACAGTGAGAGGGATTTCTGAAGATAGCTTTGGAGCACCAGGTTTGATCAGTACCATCCTACAATGGGAAAAATCGACTCAAAGGCTGCTAAAATTCAACAGAGCTGTTATGCAAACTTCAAGGGGCTTTGAAGCAGAACACCAGGGATTACTGTAACTTTTGCTACAATTGCTTTTACAACAATAGAACCACATGATGATAATACACTTTGCCTCATACACCTTCATATATCCAAGAGCTTAAAATGAATTGTCGTTGTCTGTTCCCAGAGCACATCCACAATGCTTCTATGTGTCATATGTCCAGCTCTAAGTGATGAGAAGGGTCCCGCAGCAGACTAAAGAGACTTTAAAAGACCAACTTAGAAAATGCCTTTCCTAAGGTTTGGGGCTTCTCAGTGTTTTGCACAGCACATTCAAGCTTTAGAACAATGCCATCTGTCATGATGTTGTCTTTCTTGAACTTACACCAAGAAGGATGGGACAGTTGAAGCCTCATCAGTCCCACTCAGATGTCACACCACAATACCTGTACAACAACAGATCTCTGCAAATAACTTGGATGAATCATAATGCCCATGGAGTGCCTTGGGCTTTTGTTTGTTTTGGTTTTTTAAAGGTAATCTTGCTACAATATCACACATTTTTGTAAAATACATTCCTCCCAGAGAAGAACAAGTACACTCTTCAGATGCAGAAGGTCCTCTGTCTACATTTTCCTTTTAACTGCATGATAAAGAACCTCATTCTCAGGAATCCATAAGCAACCAGGCTGTGAGAAGGAAAATAGTTTTAAAGTGGAGGAATAGATATTAGGAAAAAAAATTTTTGACTGTGAGGGTGATAAGGCACTGGAACAGGTTGCCCAGAGAAATTGTGGATGCCCCATCCTTGGAGTGTTCCAGGCTGGGTTGGAAGGGACTTTGAGTGACATGATCCAGTAGAAATTGTCCCTGTCCATGGCAAGAGGGCTGGAACAAGATAATCTTTAATGTCCCTTCCAACTCAAACCATTCCTAATACACATCTACTGCTCTTTTGCAAGAAGGAGTTGAACCAAAAGTTCTTGCTTTTAAATTACTAAGTACCCCTTTTCTGCAAAGCAAGTGGAGCCAGAGGAGATATAACCATGTCCAGTCAGCATGAATCCAACTACCAGCAATTCTGGTGGGCAGTGTCACATGAAACACCCTGCACGGAAAGGTTGGTGATCGACCACGAAGCATTTGCTTGCTGATTAAAAAAAAAAAACCAACCCACAACTATATGTTTTGCTGCTCATCACTTTATCTAAACCATACCCTACAAAAGTTCAGTTTTTATGCCAATCAAGAAACAGCAGTGTCCCACATGAGAGAATCTAACACACACAAAAAAGCACACAGGAAAGCAAGCAGAAGTCTGTGACCAGTCAGTCAGACTTGGAAGCAGTGAGACACAGGCTCCACTGCTGGCTCCAAAAATCACTTTATACATCTTTAATAGCTTATAAATAAAGCAACATATGAACAGGGACTGAAATTGGGTCCTTTGCCTTGGAGGTGTGCCTGAAGCACTAGTACTTTTCATCTCCAGTTTGACTGCATGCAGGCTCCTGCACTTACCTTGCTGGGGTACCCAGCTCTCCCAAAAATGAGGATAAGGCACTAATGTCCTAGGCAAGGGCAGATTCCCACCCCATCTCTTTTCCTTAACTCAAATACTCTATTCATCAACTATTTGGACTTTGCAACCTCTGTGCCAATGCCCAGGGTGCCAGAATTGGACCTGCAGCTTTCTAGATGGCAAGTTCAGTACCTCCAGACTCAGTTGGGGATGCAAGTGACCCCCAAAGGGAAAGGTGTTTGAGGAAAGCCAGGGTGGGACCAACAGCTCAGTTCTGAAAAGGCTTTGCTCCCCATCACATTTATTAATATCTCTTTTGTTCAACTTTAAGGACAGGGCAATGTTTTAAGTGCTTTTTCTAGCCCAGTGCCAAGAATAAATTAATGATGTGTATTAATAATATACCACATTCTTAATGAAGCTAAGGCCATTTTCTGATGCATAAAACAGTAAGCTAAAAATGACTAATTTTAAAATCAATACAAAATTCACTCCCCAGTACTACCTCATAAACTGTAACTTTTATGCTGCATCTTAAATATTAGATGAAAGTGGTTGAAAAACTCTGAGAAAGTTCTCCTCCCCTTCAATCTCAGAGGTGAGCTGCAGGTTTACAAGTGGTTTTGGGCCTCCCTGGAGAAGAAAAACAGGAGAATTACTGAACACAGTGAAAGACCATTCAGAGCACAGTGTTACCTGGTAATACATGAACAGCACATGGTGGATAAACACAGAGGTGTTACTTTAACTTGCAACCTGCAGCACAGGACAATACCAATGCAAACTTTGGCTGCCTCCCCTCCAAATCATCCTGCCTGGTCCAGATCCACTCATAACACTCCTCTCTAGCCTCTGTCCTCTTTATTCACCAGTAAAAGTGCACTAAAACCAGTATGATCCTTCCCCACTGTCTCCAGTGTGCTGGCTTAAATCCAGGAAAACAGGTTTGTCCTGTCTGGCAGTGCCAGCAGAGGGACAGCTGGGGCTACCAGATATCCAGGTGAAGAGGAGCAAGGGAAGAGGGGCCATTTTTGACCTTCAGGCCTTGCATTGGAGCAGCAATCTCGTGCTGCACTTTCCCACAATCAGCTCTGACCCACCAGCCATCCAGCTCTGTGAGGCAAAGAGCTGTTTAACCAAAACACAAGCACTTCAGAGAAAACCACCCCAAATGATGAAACAGGTCATGCCAGGTTTACCAAGTACCTGCTCACATTTGTGTGATCTTGTCTCTCTTTTCACCAAGACCATAGCACTGAAAAATAAAAACAATCCAGAGACACCACAGAGCAATTGCCCTGGGGTTCCTCTTGGCCCATCTCCAGCTATAGAGTTTTTGCTGGGGGCTTTGGTGGGGTTTTTTGTTGTTTGGGGTGTTTTATTTTAAACCTTTTCTGGTTGTATCTGTGAACACAAGCACCATGACCCACAGCACAGCAGTATTTGTGAAGCATCACACAAGACTGTGTACCCAGAGCTGGGGCATGAGAGCACTCAAGGGTTTCTGAGGACATAAAACCTTCTGGGATGGGGTCAATGTACATGGAGGGTCTAGTCAGACATCTAGACTCCCTGGAATCAGTTCTGACCCACATTCCTTCTTAAACTAGCTAAAACTGTGCTAATCAGCTCACTCCCAAGAGACAAAACTAAGCAGACAATGATAATCATCCAGTTTTTGAGCTGGACAGCTGTGGGCAAAGAGACCCTCACAAATATGAACATAGGATGCACAACATTAAGAAGGGCATTTTCCCTGCTTTTGAAAGAAAAGAGTAAGCACTCCTGCTCTCAAATATTTTTTTGCTTCCACCCAGTTGAAATTCACCCTCAGTGCTTTTCTGACAAGCAGTGGCTCTGTCTGGCTCTTAATTTTGGAGAAAAGGCTTGTAACCCTCAGCTACTTTAATTGGGAGAGACCACTGAAAACAACAGGTTTCCATCAGTAAATAACTGTGTCCTCCAAGCACTTTGCCAGTAAGAGGACGGATTTGCTCTGCATGAGTTCTTGCATACAGAAACCTTTACCGAGCACATGCATGAACGTGGCTGTGCGACATTACCATTAAACAGCTTGCTTGGGTTACACTAATCAGGAGGATTTAAGCAGTTCCAACACTAAGTATGAGCCCCACACAGACCCTTACGGTAAGATAAAAGTTGATTGCCTGCACTGCAGGTATTCATCAACTACTGCAAAAAACTGGGGGCTCACTCCAGCCTCCCCTTCATACAGCATTGATTAAAATGAAACCATGCAGGTGCACTTTGGCCTGAAACAACATTTGCTACCCACATATACAAGCATCCAGCAACATACACACAGAGAGGCAGAATCATCAAGAGTACCTAAACCATCTAAATGGGTAAATCCCAGTTCTGCACTAAGCAAACTGAGCTTTTCTTATTAAGACAATGTAATCTCTACTGGACTCTCTAAACCCAAATAAGTCTGAGCAGAACTAACACAAAGGAAGAAGGATACACTTCTTAACTAGCACAAATATTAGAAACAGAGTTTGTTTCTAATTTGTTTTCTGGGTGTGCCTTATTCCCTCTTGTCTGTATACAGATTTTATTCTGATAAATTAAGCCAGAATGCCAACTTTTAAAATACTAAAGACAGATGAAATGAGTGTTATCACTAAGAGCATAATATCCTGGGTTAGAAACATATTTAGCATCTCATAGTTATAGGCTCCTAGAAATATCCAGTGTTTCCTCTTATAACATGAAACCATTGCTCCTTCTAGCCATGTCCCCAGCTGGTAGCAGGCAACAGAGCACAGTCTTAAAATAGATATGGATGTAGGACACACTCTATTTCCCAAGGCAAACTACAGGCAAAATACCATGGCCATTATAAAGAAGGAAAAAAATAAAAAAGGCCCACACACAGTAAATTTACAGAAAAGAAACAGGTTGGCTGAGACAGGGACAATTTAGTGTAGGTGAGATCCAGCTTCTGTATCAACCAACAGGGTAACACCAATACAAGGACACACTCACACATCTTCCCAGTGCACAGAGGTGAGGACACATCATGTAAATGCCAGAAAAAAAGTGCTGTCCTGCTTCTCCACATAAATCCTTAGCTCTGGGTTCTTTGCAAGCTGAGGGAGGCACTCCCATTTGGTTGCTAACTAGATAAAGCTGAGCTAATTAGCAAAAGCTGGTGTTCAAATCAAAGGGGAGACCAGAGGGTTGTAGGAGAGGAAATTCTGGTATATGAGCGGCTCGATGAGCACTGCTGGCCACTGATCAGCCACGTCCTCTCTGTGTATGTTTATGTTGCTCACATTAGCCCACTGGAGCGACTATTGCTGATGTAACTCAGAGGTGGAAGAGGGCAGGACATGGGATCGAGGAATTCCCTGTGGCTATGGCTGCAGCAGCAACAGCTCACACAGCTGCACAGACATAGACACCCAGCAGAGCTGCTGACTCTCCCCATGTAGCTTTAGTGGCATGGACAGCTCTGTAAAACCAAGCAGGATGCCAAGCTGGAGACTCCCAGATGCTGCAGGGGAAGGATCAGGGAGCCATGTCCAACCAAAGGCACCTCTGAACTGAAAACAAACACAGCTTTGGTGTTTGCTGCTTATAAAACTGCACAGGAAAACCTCAGTGCCAAAGTCTTCTGCCAACACACAGCCCCCCTGCTTTACAACAAGGCACCTGCATCTTCCAGAGTGTTTTTTTGTTCAAGCAAGAGCTTTTTTTATTGTGTTATTCTGTGTAACAGGTCAAAACAGTGTGTTTTCCAGGGTGGCTGTGCACAGAGAGCCATTAAGCAGAGAGATGTGCCACCTGCATCGTGGACACAGCACTGTCATACCAAACAATGCAGTGAAAAGTCAGATGTCTGGAAAGATAATCAAGCACAGCACGTTTCATTCCAGTGAAATAAATTATATGCATAATACACCATACCCTGTGAGAGTAAAAAAAAAAGAATTTATATGCAAGTTACTGAATTCCAACTATGTTTTTTTCCTGAAGCCGCATGTGGGAGCCCCCGTCAGAAATGCCTTGCAAACCCCACAGGTCGCACAACAGTTTTACAAGTCCTGCTGCACGTATTATCTTGAGATCGTTTTTATTCAAGTACTACACTGCCAGTCTGCATTAATGCCAGAATGTTAATATCTAGGGAAGCCAATCTGACTAAATACCATGCTGCTCTAATGAGCAATTTTTCTGTATTCACCAGCAGCGAGGCTCTGTTGTCGAATGTAGTTCTCCGTAATTAGCACCCACTCGTCGCACGGCTGGGAGCTGGTGTCTGAAGGCAGAAATAAGAAGGGAAGCCCGTAAAGTTGGAAACTCTCCTTCAGTGAGCTGTTTAGGAGGGGTAAAGATATTCTGCAGCCCTTTTTAGCACACAGAAAGGAGATGGATGGAGAAAGAAGTGACGATATCTTCCAAAATATGAGGAACACTTCAGCAAAGCGTATACTGGGCTGAAAAAACCCTCCAACTATGCTTTGAAAGCTTATCTGTAGATACTTATAACGTCAGGGCACATCCTCTGTTTGAGGCTCACAGCTGAGTTTCCCCTCTGAGGCAAGGAATCCCAGTGATTTTTCCTCTCCTTGAGATAAGGGTTTTGGTGGGAGACCGGTAAATAAACGAGCCTATACACTGCACAATTCACCTAGAGATCTCAAAGCAGCCAAAGGTTTTACAAAGCTTGTTAGGAACCAGAAGCTTTAAAAGGCTCTGGCTGACCCAGCAGGTTGTTACAGGGCTCAGAGGATGGTGTTAACAACTTGGATGGGTTTGATCTTGGGCACTGAATGAAGCAGATCTCATACTCCTCAGCTCTGTGCAATTTTGGAGCAAAGCTGAGGGTTGCAGAAGTGCTTTGTCTGAGAGACACATTGAGGGAAAAGCAGTTTAAGAAAGAGAAGTACCTGAAACACCTTTGGCTGTGTGAGAGGCACTGCATACCCCACTGGCACTAGCACTGGTGTTCTTGCTTGCCATGTGTTAGCTTCCCACACCCTCCTTACCCATGGTCACTGAATAAAGATGGATAAAATGAAAGCCAAAAATAATGCTATGGATTTTTAAATTTTTTTAAATATCGGTTTTTTTTAGGCTTTTAGAACAGCAGTTACAACAAAATAGGGCACATTTCTGGACCAGAAAGTAAATATTCAACAGTTTTAGACATCTTTTCCCTCAAATCCCTGACTAATTAATTGCTAAAAAGCTCAGTCTGAGGCAAATTATTATGTAACCACATGTGGTAATCCTCAATACCACTTAAGAAAGGGGGAGATGGGGGGATGGAAAGGATCTAAACTGTTTTTTTAGTTTCCAAATTTTAGCTTTGAAACTCCCATGCTCTGTAATTGTTAGAGGGAAATAGTGAGATTTGTAATCAGTCATTTCAGGCATTAAAGAATCTTCTCATCCTGGTAAGTGCAGAAGGCAGCACAGTTTTGCATGGCTTGAACCAGCCCAGAGCTCTGTCCTCGCTACTTAAACCCCCAGGTTGCTCCTGGGGAACCTGGAGTCTGCAGCACAAATGGGAGTGCTGATGCTCTGGTACAGGGAAACAGGACTAATTTCTACTGCACAGGTCAGGTCAGAGAAGCTTAGAGTTGGGATGGAGCCCTGACTTTGGCATTTCAAATGCACTTACAAAAGATTTCAAAACGTAAGACACAAAGATGTTAGTCTATACTGAGAATGAGTATGATGCTGAGGTACAGTGTGCTGTAAGGGAGGTATGTAGGACAGGACCACTCAAGGCAGGTGCACTCTCTCTGCTTTGGCTCAGCAAGTGATGAGTGGATCAGTATATCTGCTAAAGTATTTGGCTGTCAGCAGATTCATTCAGAAGTATTGCACTGAAAACATCAGCTCCCCATCTTTTGTAGTTTCAACACTTGTCCTGTAACAAATCTTCATCCAAAATGATGCCACCTCAACAGCATCCCCATCTGCAAACTAGCAATTCAGTGACAGATGAGCTGTGTATCCTCTGCTCAGTTGCAGGCACATGTTTTGCTACGTTGTGAGCTTATGGAAACCATGAGTACCAGCTGACAGCTGAAACAGCAGGTCATGCTAAATCCAATCCCTTTTTAGCCCCTGATCTTTCACATGCAGGAGACCAGCTGAGTCACTGCCTGTGCAGGGTGGAAAACACTGGCCTTTGATAGTGGTAAGAAATATTTTCCAAATAAAATCTCACTGCATTACAGGTCAGTCTAACTCTCCTTGATACAGTCCTGGTACTGGACATGATAGATATCCTGTTCTCTTCCTACAGGAACTTCTCTCCTGCAGATCAAAGTTGTAAAATGGACAAAAGGATGAAAGAGCATCAAAAATCAAATAATTTTCTAGTTTCGCCTCTCCATCGACCTCTGAAAAAAGACAGCAAAATACCAAGCTCCCATAGATTATTTCCCTCCTATAAGAAATTACGGAGAGAGGGAGAGAGGAGATGGAGGGTCCAAATGAGGCAGTGGGACATAGTAGTGCCTCTATCTGTGCACCCATCTTTTGGCTGGATCTTCACTCTTGTCTCTCATTCAGCAGGCACTCTGCTGGCACATTCATAAACATGTATTTATAACTCTCTTCAGGTATACATCAGACTATACACAATGCCACCACTCACCTGGCTTTCTAATAATGTTGTTGTTCTTACTATTTTGCTAGAGTTTTGTGATAACTCCAATCCTCCATGAAGGCACACCAGTGGGGCTAAGGAAAATACAGTTCCCACACGTCTCTCATAGAAGGATTAGCAAAAGCCTACTGATTGCTAAAAAAACCTCCTCTTTTCCTTTACTGCAGCAAAACAAGGGAAAGAGAGGCGGCTTGTGAGTCTTCTCCCAATAGCTGAACCTGATTAGTGTCCTGATTTGGGAAACCATGTGGAAAAAAACCCCAAAGTTTCTCCCCATTAATGCAATAGAATAGCTCACTTATAACAATCATTCTCTGCCTTAGTTGAGCATGAGGAGCTGGTCCTTTATCGTGGCCAGCAGGAACTTTGTGCCCTGAAGATGCAAATCCTCACTCTGAATGCCCACAATGCTGAAGGCAGCCCCGGGCAAACAGGAGGAGACATGAGGCAGCATTTGTGCCTGGGAGCATGTCTGTTTTCCCTACCAATATTAGCTGGTCCATTAGAAGTTGTTATCTCTCCTTCCAGTTCTGCCTCGTGTATCCTCAGGCTGTCAGGGCTGTTGCACAGTTCTGACTCTGGCAAACAGCTCTGACAGCCAAGTTTGGGGTGTTACAATAACATAAAGATTGGGCTGAAGGGGAAGGGAGAGGAAACACATTAACTAATCCATGCGTCCTTTTCCAGATCTCACTGAACTTGCATTGACACCCCATAGGAAGATATCCTGATCATTGCTCTTATTAGGAACTCCACCAGTCTTCAGTGTGATTGGAATTCACTCATCATTTCTTCCACAACAAGGAGTTTGACCCCTTCCTTCATCCAGATTGTTCCTTTGCTGAAAAAAAATAAGCTGGATGTCTCCTCTTTTTTTTTTTTTTAATAATTTTTATTTTTTTTATTTCAACTACTGAAAAAGTAAAATCCTTTTCTTATTTAGCTCCCTAAGGCCAGCAAATACATGCACATACCATGAGCACATGGCTGATCGAGGCAGAGTTAGCTGCATGGGAAAAGTCCTCACAGCACAGACCATGGGGACCTAATGAAATCAGTGAAGAATGAAATTAAAATCTGGTTTTTGGAAGCTAAATATCTTTCACTCTCCATCAATGACCTCACCACAAAACGCAATGTCTGCGATGAGGACCAACGTTTTTACGCAAAAGGAGAGAACACCCAACGCATGCAGCAATGGGCTGAGAAACCTAAAAATAAATCCACAGTCCTGAGAGGAAGACATCTGGATTCTCTTAGGAGAGAGCCATGAGCAGTGTTTACTGCAAAGCAATAGTGGCGCTTGCAAATGCAAATGTGTGTGTGAATCTGAAAAAGCAACAGACTGCAGGAGCAACACGAGCGCGTGGGATGCAACACAGCATTAGCTGTATCTGCCTGGGGATTTTTTTTTAAGGGTAGGGAAAGAAAAAGTGAGTTAGTAATGCCAAGAGAATTTAGCACACTAAACCTTATCACTGTAAGGATTGATTCTGGCTTGGGTGTTTCAAAGAAAGAAAGAAACCAATCACCCAGCTAATTCATTTTTCCTTCTACTTGAAGTTGGTGGCTGTCATTGCCATCAAGTGTGGCTAATGTCCTTTTATCAGTGTCAAGGGGTCAATAAAACTCACCTGTAATAATCTACATTTAACAGACCATTACAAAGAGACACCATTTTTAAAAAGTCAGCCTGGAAAGCCTTGCCTGTCTCCTAAAAACCAACATGGGAATTTCAAGAGCTCTTCAAAGGCTCTGTTACGCTCACTAAACACAGAGCTGGAGCAGTAGCAACTGCTGGTGCTGGTCTGTTTGAGGAGATATACTCCCCATTCATGCTCAGTCACTGTGGATTGCAGGTGGGTTTATAGTCTCATACAGTGCTCCCCACGTGACGCTGTTCTTAGAATACACAAGAGCAGGGTGCACAAATTAGGCTGAAAATAAGTTCAAGCCTGACTTTCAAGCCATATCTTCCAAAGAGAAATGCTCTTAAAAATGTCATCTACCTCTCTGGTAGATGCAATGGTACCTCAGGTCTGTAAAAACACAAGCCCTTGCACACAAGCACACAATCCATTAACTTTAGTGCACATACTATTATTAATTATTATTTGAATTTCAATACACCCTGGGAGCACTGATAGTGATTTATATTCCTATATGCTGAAAGCTGCAAAAAGAATATAGTTTTGCCCCAAATGGCTACAGTCTGAAAAGGCAGATGAAGAAAGCACAGGAAAAATGGGTAATACAAGGAAGTCATGTCAGTGTAACTGGGACCATTTCCTATTTTGGATCTGTGGATCTCTGAGGAAGGATCTCTCTTATTACATACCTGTGGAGTATCAATCTCAATAGTGCCTTGACCTTGACTGATGTTATAAGCTAGATTGGGTAATAAGACAAACATTTTCTGAGTGTGCTCACCTGAGATCCCTGGTTTTCTGAGGGCTGGAAGTTAAGAACCAAGCACTGCCTTACTGAAATTCTGTTGGCAAGAAATCTGCTTTGGAGGGAACTGTATCACCAGTGCCAGACAAAAAGGCTGGATTGCTTTTAAACAGACACTGAACAGCCACATCTTTCACAGATGTCCTCCCACTGCTTTCAATAGACCTGTGAAAGGCTTGAACTTTTAAAAAGCTGGGAATTGCATTTGAGTTCCCAAATGGCGTATCTGGGTTTTTAATCTGGATCTCCTTTACTATCATATTGCTTGTTCTGAATAAATTATCCAGAAACCTGGGCCTTTTTATTGTCCCTCAGTTCTGCTTTCTATAAATATGTTCATTATTTGCATGTTGTCACTGAACACTTAATACTCTCTCCTGTGGAGCTGTGGCAAATTGTTAGTTTGGAATATATACACTACTCATTAGCCACTGTGGAACTAAACAATTAACTCGCATTATGTCGTCTCCTTCAGCTGATGATGAGAACAACCAGCAGCAGATTATGAATAACAAATATCCCCATTATCAAGGAATAGCCCTCTAGAAATGAAGAGAAGCATCACTTTCATACTGGTGCAGTGGGGGATGGATGACCCACCTATCCCTTGATCAGAACTTGAGCAAACACTTGTAAGTGCTGCTTTATCCCACTGTCATAACCACTTTATTTTAAAACAAAAAGTTGTCAAAGAAGATTAAAAGAAGCACTGTGAAATAATTTCCTGCTTTGAGCCCCAGAGCAGAAGAGGACTTGATAAAGAGAAGTCCCTGTGTGCTTTCACACTCACGAGTGGTACAGAGGAGAGGGATGGGGTCAGGCAGCCTGCACACCAAGCAAGGCAGCAAACTCTCATGCTGTATCTGGTTTGGGGAGAGCTGTGTGGCTTTGGGCACCCACCTTAATTTCTCCATCTGTTTATTCAGTTGGCCTTGATACTTCCACACCTGCTGTGGGGAAGAAGCAGCACGTGTGAATTAGGATCCATATAAAAATGTTGAAGAACCATACAAAATAGGGAGAGTTTCTTATTTCAGCTATACCAAAAGCTAGGAAGAAATGAAAAGGCTTCTTCTATTTCCCATCCCTTTCAAATATGGACATGCACAGAAACACACTCTTACTTCCAAGATAATTACTCACAGAGTGAGTTTGACCTTGCCATAGCACTGTAAGATGAAATCTTTAAGCCTGAGTTCTGCAGGATGTCAGATTAAATGATGTAATTTTAAATTCTGAGTTAAATCCATGAAGGACCATTTCCCTCCACCAGCAATCCTCCATCCATGAAATGCAACTGATCTTTAGCTTTGCTTTTTTTTCTCTCTCTTCACATTAAACTGCTGTAGTGAATGGAGAAGGTCACATGCTCCTCTTCCTGCATCTCTGTCTCGACTGCTGTTATGCCAAGTGTCCACACTCAATTCCCAATGTATTTTCAGCTCCCTCTGGATACCTGAACTCTTTAGGAAGGTAACTGTGTTTTCAAGTTGTGTAACCTCCCAAGCAATGCATTAATGCATTAGGAGGTCTCTGTAAGAGCCCTGGCACAGAATATGGCTTATTGCCTTTTCAATAATAGATGGATTCAAATCTATTGACTTGGTTTTTAAGAAGAAACGCTTTTTACTGTGATATATTACTTTATCATACCATCAGCAGCCATTAAGGCTGCAGGATTTAGCATGTCATTGTCCATCTGTAACACAGCACAGGGCATCTGATTTTCAGCAGATTATTCCCACCTACAGTGTCAGTCCCAGCCCAAGACCCCCAGTTAAGCTGTGTCCCTGCAGGCATAAATCACCTTTGCCTCTTGCTGCTCTATGGTCCCTGGCTTACAGTAGATGTGGCAGTGTAAGACCAATGGCAAGTGTGTCCAAAAAATGATCCCTAAAAGTTTGCTGGGAAACTTCAGGGTGCTGACAGCCTGTGTGACTACAGGGCTCCTGTCAGCAGAACCACAAGATCCATCTAAAGTCTCAGGCATCAAATGGCTATTTTTAATTTTGACCTTTAACCCTTAAGAGACATTATGGATGTTTGTGGCTTGCAAGATTTGCCTGTGTTCCTTTGACCCTGCAGGAGGGACAAGTCACTCCCACACTTCACGCCAAGGGCAGAATTCCAATGCCACATAGCAGGAAGATGGACTGAAGGCACAGCACTAATTCCAACATACATGTACACGGTGCATCTGGCAAAGGAGATAGCCGCTCTGGGCAGGGCAATCAGGCATGTTTTGATGATAAAAGAAAGGAAAATTCCACCCAGGTATCCTATTAAAACTCCCTTCACAGGTTTAATCTGGTCACATATCCCACTTCAGATTTACAGACAGTCTCAGAGCTGTGCACCAAAAAAAAGAATGTTGTTCCAATTTAATTGTGAAGTAAATCCTGACACAGCCCTTCAAAACTGTGCTGAGATACATCCATACCAAAAATTAATGTGTGAAATAGCCCTTAACTACTCATGCATGAGCAGTGCAGTGGTATTTTGCACAAGGGAAGAAGCCTCTTGGGCTGTTTCCAAAGCAGGACACTACGTTTTGGTGTGTTTAGGAGCTCTCCTACTGTTTGAGTGAAATATGTTATTCACCTCATGTGTGCAGTCAGCACCAGCTACATTGTATTACTGTTCCTCAGGCTACTAACACTGCACTCCATGGGCAGTGGCACTAGAGAAATGATCTCTGTTTTGTTTTCCTACTTACTTTGGTGTTTCAGCCAGTGCCAGTGGAAGCTCTTGATACCCAGTGCACCAACAAGCAGGTGTTTACCTGAATATGAACTGTAAACACATCTGGTATTTCCGGCTATCTGGGGGCAGAGCTGTTGTTATAACCTGCTGGGATGCCAGGCCTGACAACTGTATCAAATCCCTCAATTCTCTTTGGACAAAACTTCCAGGTGGGAAAGGAGGCTCAATATATAGATAAGCTCTGCCCCCTGTGCAAGCCTTGCTCCAGCAGTCTCCATCCCCAGGGATCTTGCCCTAATTCTGCCCTAATTACTGAAAGATGAACAGTGCCTGGGGTCAGGCAGAGAGAATGGCTGGGGGGAACCGGCTGGATTGCTCTGCCCTATATGGCAAAGTGCTCTGGGGAATAAGGAACGCTGGTTTCTATTCCTGGCTCTAGAAAGCAGTGTAGTCTCTTGGTGATGAACAGGCAGCCCACGGCAGGGACAGGCAGTTGTCTCCTGCTCACTGCACTGGCCAGCTCCCATGGGATTTTATTCTTTATTGCTTTTTAAACAAGGTACTTTGTTGGAAGAATAACTTAGGCCAGGATTTTCTCATTCTTTCTCAGGCTTACACTTAAAATAATGAGTTAATCTTTAAAAGAGCTACAGTAGGAGGCTTTAAAATGACTCAGTGCTGTATTTTGAAAAGAACTCGTGGATCACTTGTGTCTCAGAGCTATTTATACGCTACCTGCCAGGGAAATTCACAGATGAACGAACTAGCAAGAAACATGCTATTCAAGAGAGACATTCTTAGGATCTGGAGTCAAAAAAACACACATAATTGCATAAGGGTTCTGGTTCAGAGGGCTCTACTTGCTGGAGAGAAACTCTCCAACACAATTTGTCCATATGCTGCTGTAAAGGGGCTCTTCCCTCTGCCAGAGAAGTCACTACCAAGCAGGTTTGGAATCCAGTTCTAACAAATTGTTATTGCAGAAGCATTATCTGTGCTAGAGCTGTCATGTGAAACTGGGCTGCAAAAACCAGGCAAATGCCTGGGCACTAACTGGTTCATGGCCTATAGTTCCATGGGTGAATAATAATAAAAGTGAAAATCCAAACACTTTCTTGCCTTCCCCTTAAGAGTGTCATTAAAAGGAGTGATTTGGAGGGGCATGGCCTCTGTGTGTCACTTTGCTCACTAACAAATAACCTCAAGAGTTTCTCCATTGATAAAAGCCAGATGTAGATGTACTTGATGCACCTTGCAAAATGCTAGAAGGAAATTTGGGTTAGAGGGAGAGAGGCACCAGTAAGACACCCAGCTCCAAGATTAAGATGCAGACAGATATCTTGTGTTAGGCTCAGGCAGAATCAATGCAAGGCATGTCTTCAAATCCTTCCTTGGGGTGGTCCTGAGTGCCTCAGCCTGGGCTCCTAATTAGCAGTTCAGTGCCTGCCCAGCAAATGAAGGCAGAGACTCTCCCACACATCCACATCTACATTTGGCACAGGGCAAAGATTGATTTCCTGCTGATGCTGACACAGAAAGCAGCCTGGAATGGAGCATTAGCACAGAACTGGGGTTTCGGTGAGCACAGAAAAGGGGAAGCACAAGAGCCACATTGGCATTGGGATAAGATCTTTTGGGGACATCCCCTCAGAGAAGGCTCTCCCCACACCTCCCACTACATTGCAGGGAAGTACTTGGAGATTTCTTTCTCCTCCTCCTTCTTCTCCTCTTCCTCCTCCTCCTCCCTGCTGCAAGGCAGATAGCAGGGCTGCAGCACCCAAGGGACACCCCAGTCCTGCTGCAGATCATGGCTAGGAGGCAAAGGCCTCAGGTTTTTTCCTTCTTGCCATACTTTCCTCTTTCCTCAGGTATTTTCTAGGGTTTAGGGAAGGTCTGTCACTTTTCACCATGGATCCCTCCATCCTTGGTGGTTAAACAGACTCGCTGCACAGTTTCAGCCAACTCCTGTGTCCTTGCCCCCACAGCCTCAACACTGCTAACTTTTGTGTTCCCAAGCCAGCATTTATTTGTTGTGAGCTCTCTGCAACCTCATTAATATGCACAGGGGTGTGGAAATGGTGCTTCACAATCTCTCTCTAGGCAGCCACAGAGGTCTCTGGAGGGATGGTGGCGCTGGGACAGCTGAGGGGCACTCAGCCATGTAACAAAAAGAGTAAAAACCATGCCATTTACCAGATCAGCTGCATAAATATTGCACAAGCCAGAGATGCAGAGGTCACCCCTGAGTATCACTGAGGCAGGCAAGCCTGCTGGGCTGATCTCTCCTGATGGGTAAATGGAGGTTTCCCTTCCCCTCACCATTGCCCATGGAGGTGCTCTCCCAACAGCAGAAAGTCCCCTGTGTGGCACAGCACAAAACTCTTTGTGCTTGACACTGCCCACTCACTCATTGACCTGAAGAGTTCAACAATTTTCCTGTCCTCTCAGACCTGGGCTAGGGTGGTGGTGGGTCAGATTTGACCCACTGAGCTTTCTTTTCCCATCCCACAGGAGAGCAGTTGAGGGTGTTTGCCACTGGGAAGGTGGATAAAGTGCCTGGCATGCTCAGCTGCCTAGAAAAAAGCTGTTAGTTAAACACCTCAGACATCTCTGGAAACCCCCAGCCCATACGAAGTCAGCACTCAGGGCCTGCCACCTGCACAGACACACATGGGCTGGGGATGGACGAGGACAGCAGCATAGGGACCACAAAGCCCACCCCTGCTGCACAGTCTCCTGAGCTGCAATGAAACTCCCACCTCAACAAGGGTAGCGGCCAAAAGTCACCATGAGGGCAAAAACGCAAAAGAAGTATAGAACATAATTTCTCTGTTCTCTTTTTTATTACATCTGTTGAGGTCCTTGCAAGTTGCAGGGGATCTGGCAGAACTGGTGCTGGAAAATACACCTTTTTTATTGAAATGAGTGGAAAAAACCTCCTCCCTCTGTTAACATGATCAGCTGTTCTGATTTTGTGTTTGATGGAGTCTTTGTCTCATATAACTCCCCCTATTCATGGCAATCTCTACAATGGGCATCTTTTGAAGTCAGCAGGATTACAACCCCACAGGCTCAAGTCCCCTCCTGTCTGCACCCCTTTACACTGAATGTCAAGACAATGAAAGATAGTTGATCTAAAATAGGTATTTTTAAATGTTCTTAAGAGCTTCCCAGTAACCTAGACAGGATCAGTGCACAAGAAATAAATGTTAGTGGCCAATACTTCAGGCTCATCTGTAGAGGTGCCTCTGCCCATGCCTGTGCTCTGTGAGAAGGCCAGATCCATTTGCACAGAGAGCAGCAGCCCTGGACTACATTTGTCTTTCTTGCAAGGTTTTCATGATCAACACCACTCAGGGCTCCTGAGTGTGGCCAAGGGCCAGCCTTATCTCAGGCTCACTGGAATTTTTGTCTTTTTAAAGGTGAACTGCAAAGCAATTGCTTCAAATCTAAAGGACTGCAAAAATAGCAGCATCCCAGCAGGGTTTCCCTGCCTGCCCTAAGGTGCCTGGCTATTTATAAAGTGAGACACAATAAGAAGACTGAGGTGTTTCTATATGCTGCTGTAACCATTTGGCTTCAGAGCAGGTCAGGGCATTAAGGGCTGAGCCCCAGCAGACCTTTGAGGTCTGCCTGTTGCAGTATCCTACTTGTGCATCCCAGGGATGGAGAGGCAGTCAGACACGGAACGGGCAGTGAGACACATAATGGCTGTTACCAGATACTCACAGGCTAAGAGGGATAGGATCATAAAGGCTGGAAAAGACCTCTAAGATCATCAAGTCACACTGTTAACCCAGCACCAGCATGTTCACCACTAGACCACAACCTCAAGTTCCACATCCACATCTTTTTCGAACACTTCCAAGGGATGGCATTTACAGCAATTCCCTGGGGAGCCTATTCCAGTGCCTGCTCACCCTTAGGCTTTGGGTGGTCATTTTTATCTAATATCCCATCTAACCCTTCTCCCACCTGTGCCATTGCACAACTTGAAGCCATTTCCTCTTACCCTGTCGCTTGTTATATGGGAGGAGAGACCGACTCCCATCTGGATACACCCTCCTTTCAGACAGTTGTAGAGAGTAATAAGGTCCCCCCCGAGTTTTCTTTTCTCCAGGCTAAACACCCCCAGCTCCCTCAGCTGCTCCTCATCAGAGTTGTGCTCCAGACCCTTCCCCAGCTCCACTGCTCTTTTGTGAATGCGCAAATGGAGATAAGAACCTAAAAAAAGAAAATAAAAGAAACTATTCCAGGATGGGCTTTGAGTTTGTCGTGGGTCAAAGCCTTTTGTTTTTAATTCCAAATATGAAAAAGTTGCTATCTGATGGCATGGAAATCATCCTGGGAAGACTGTCCCCCTTCCCAACAGGGATTTCTAACCCCCTTCCCTCTCCCTGTCCTGCATTATGTAGTCTCTGTTGCTTTCAACAACCCAAGAACAAAAATTTCTATTCCGTGAGCAGCAACTACCTGGAGATTTGGGCTTCTGGGTAGAAACAACATGAAAAATGTTGTGGAAAATGGGAAAACAAAGTTATGGCAAATATACCATGTTTTTCAAACACCTCCAGGACCTTTCCCCATTATGAATGGGGAAAACATTCCCTTTGCCAGGGCAGTGACCCTGTGCATGCCACCATGCACTGCCACGTACCAACCTGGAACACTCCCTGGTTTAACATAAGAGCAGGGACAGGGGAGAAAGTCAGGAAAAGTAACACTTCTCCTGAAGTGCAACTCTGCCTGTTAGAGTGGAGTTTTGTTCTCAATTTCAGCATCCCAGTGTCAGCCGCCCTCACACAGTTCAGTATCTTCTGAAGGACACACCTTTCCACAGTTTATTTCCAAACACAGGAACAGCAGCTAATTCCTCTTTTGAACACATCAAAGAAAGCAGAAGAAATATTTCTGAAACTTGCTCAGAGGCCTCAAGGGCCATTTATATTTTGTAGTTTACCTTGAAGAACCATTTAACTATTTCTTGAGCCCCAGATACCTGCCTAGATGGGCCAGAGAGGCCACACAGTGTTCAGTGTTGAAGAGGAAATCCTGAAATTCTACTGAACAGTGTGAGTTCAGCTGGAGCCACTCCCACCAGGGATGCAGCATCATACAGAATGATCTGGGGGGTTTTATCATTCAGTAGGGATAACAGTAAATATGATGTACACAACAATGTTCCTGAGTTCCCAAATCTCTTGCATGGGAGTTTTACCAGTTCAGAACAGCCAAAAATCAAGCCTGTGGGTGGTGGTTACCTTTCCACTCCTGGTGCCCATGTTCTCCCTACCACCTGCCTAATGCACTGCCTGGTCCAGATTTGTGCAGCACATCTTCCTGTCCACTCTCAATTGGCCCCATCTGCTTTCCAGGAGGAGCTCTCCTCTGCATAACCCTGCCTGTCACAGCAGATAACAATGCTCTTTGTGCCTTTCCCCAGGAGACAGATGGAATGGAGGGGAGCGGGAGGCATCTCAGACACCCTGTCACAGTGTCAGGAGGGGCTGGCTGTGACGGGCTGGTGGAGAAGAGCCCTGTCTGACACCAGGGCTTTGCCAGCAGGAAGGCACTGATGGGGACCCTCTGACTCCATTCCTGTGTGGGGAGTTACAGGAGCAAATAAAGGGATCTTCAGCTGGTGCTCGGGGGAGAAAGGGAGATAAAAATGAGCCCAAGGAAGTTACACTCCCCAGCAGAAGCAGAACTGCAAGTAGGACATGCTTGGATGCGAGGGATGACCTGCAAATATCACATCTCCGTGGAAATGGCCTGGATACCAAATCATATATTAACTCCTTCAGTAACAGAGCATGGTGCCAAGGGCTTTGTTTTCCTACTCTGAATGTAAACAAAGAAATCCTGCCTTAAATGTAGCATTTAAAATACGCTCCCACAATGCACCCAGCTAATTTTACAGTAGGGGAAAATGCATTCCTGCTCCCAGCTAGTGAGGAGCTCAGCCAGAACAGTTGATGGCCTTCAGATTTTATCCTCTCTGGAATAATCCCAGTTTCGTAACTAAGGGATATAGCTGACAAATTTCTCAATTTGCAGATTAGAGAAAGGTCAACCCCAGCTTAATCAGCTGCTGTGGTGGGTCAGGAGGCAGAGTAACTCATAAACATTGTGAAATTAATAAAATTATTTAGCATATTGTGTACGCAGTTTTCCATGCCTGTAATCCAAAGAAAACACAAAGTGGTGACCAAAAGCCTTCCAAGCATTTGCCAAATATCTTCTTGAAAAAATCAAGATAGGAATGTAGCAGGGAAAATTCAACAGAGTGCAAACTGTGAGGGATCAGATTCATCCCTCCCAAGGATAGTTCAGGGGCAGAGAAGGGTTTGAGAATAGGCCTTTGCAAATCCGTGGCCCACCTGAACTCAATAAAACAGAGAACAGACATCAGTGGAGCTCTGCTGGCTTATGGTGACCAAGGGTCTGGGTCTGCCACCCCAAGTGTCACCTTTGGTACTTACAGCAAGGCACAGCCCATGTGGGGGTGGCAAAGATGTTATGGATGTCATTGGTCTTACTGGAAGAACTCCAGCAGAGATTTTTAAAAGAACAACAGAGAGGCAGATTTGTGCAAAAAGAGGTAGTAAATATCTGTGGTAAATATTTCTGCTTTATTTAAACCTCCTTTCAAAACATATTTAGGGCTTAACAATAGACTTCATATTTTGTTCAGGATTCGAATACATGTTTTCATCCACTCCATCCAATTAAGGGTTGCTCGAATTTCTGCCATTAGAAAAGACTCTATTTTGTGCAGATAAATGGCACAGCAGATTATATTTGGGACAGACTGTATTAGGGTACTTTGGAAATCAAGGCTTGGGGGCACAGCTTGACTTCTGGAAAACCGCACTCAAGAATAAAATGTTATTCAGCAGGGCTGCACACTTCATAGTTTCTGTAAACCAACAGCAAAGCACAGCAGAGGTTTCTGTCAATACCTTCATCCCTCTGGCCTACAAACCTTTGTGTGCCATTCCCATCCTCCACTTGACCTACAATCTCCATGCAATCCTCCCTAACAGGACCTCCTGATGGGTTTCCTCCAGCTTCCCAAGCCTTCTGTAGAGCAGTTACCACAACCTGGAGACTGTCTCTCTTAAACCCACTCACCTTTTGCAAACTGGGTGGTGGCAATTGTCTGCCTTGTCCTTGGGTGCATCTGCTCTGCCCAAGAACCCCCTGCCCACATGCCCACAGCAGTGCAGCACTAAGGCTCAGCTGTTCAGTCCTGCTGAGAGGCTTATTTTGTGCAGAAGCTCAGCTCACAAGGCCAGGGTGGCACCTCCACAGAGCATGGCACTGCCCAGGATGGATGGACAGATGGCTCATCCATGGTGCACTGCTTTCTACCACTGGGGTTCAACTGCCTGCAGCATCTCTCTTATCACCTTGCTGTTCTCTCTCCACCTGGAGATCCTGCCTGTGTCTCCACAGCATCTGCAGCACTTGCATCCCTACTGTGGTGTTTCTTCTGGCCTCTCTGGGAATACCCACCCCACTTTGCACTCTGCAACTTGTGCTCATACCACACCATTTGACAGAGGGAGTTTCTCCTGAGCTAATCAAGGCCTGAGGAATGCAGAGTACCACTTTTGGGGTCCAGCACATGCTCTCAGCTGCCCTCAATGCAAGCAGCTACTAGCTGACAGATAATGGTGCTCCTTTTTTTCTGTCCTGCCTTGTTAAAACGTTGTAACAACCTCACAGTGAGCAGAACAGCAGGAGAAGTGGCTCGTGGAAATTAAACCAGAAAATAAACAAGCCAACCCCCAGCAGGAGAGATGTGGCAGGCACTCTTGCTCTCCTCCCTTTGCCTTGGTCCAAAGCAGATGGTGTGAGCTGGATCCCACTGGATTGACATTCAGAGGGGGCAGATTCATGGCCAAACACTTTTTTCTCTGGAGAAATCAAGACTTCTCAAGTGTTAATCGAGTTTTCTGCCTGTGAGCTGATAGCACAACTCATGAGCAAACATCAGCACTTTTGTCACTACCTTGCCCTTATTCTATTATCACCACCCATCTGCACAATATGCTGCTGGCAAAGAGTGCCAGCTCCAAGAGGAAACCATTCCCCATCTCTGAGGATGGGGAAAAGAGGGAGAAGGACAGGAAAAAAGACATGTGCACACAATGGTTGCCTGTCCCCTTTCTAATTGCCCAGTCAAATCACCTCACAGCCAACTCGCCACTGCACCTTCACCTTTTTCCTCACTTCAGTCCAGCTTTTCACTCCTGTAAAACAAAGACTCCATACCAGCTTATTCCTCCTTGAAACCAGCAGCTTCACCAGTGCAAATTTACCCTGTTAAAAAATGGAGTTTGCAGCACAAATAAGGGATAGAGGATTTCCCTGCTGCACTGCCAGAATTGAAGATAGGTGAGGTTTGGGAGCTTGATAAGTCATTTGGTGAAAAGCTCACTCTTGATGAACGCCAGTGTTTGGAAGTTTCTGCCAAATTCAGACAATAATTTTAGCTAAGAAAAAGGATTTTGTTGCAGAGTGGTTGTGCCAGACTGTACTGCAATTTATGTGCAGTGTCTTTTGCCTGAGCTGACTTTTCATAAAAATAATAAGTAGTTTCCAAAGTGAAGTGCAAGGAATTGGCGGGGGGGGGAAATTGAACACTTGGGATTTAATAAAAACAACTTTTCGTTTGGGGCTTTTTTTGTTTTTCTGGCGAAAATGAAAATTCCTTGTCTCAGGCAGACCTGCAGAAATACATGTATTTTTATTTCATTAATTCAGCCTGTGAACCAGAAAGAGAGAAGAGCCTAACTCAGCAGAGCAACAAGACGCCCAGCTGGGTTTCAGAACCAACCCAAGTGCTTTGTTGGTGCAGAATTTCTTCAAAGGCCAGCAGCCAACTTTTAAAATAGCCCTCATTACCTTTATATTTATAATGGGAAAACAGGGGGAAGTGGTCAGGAGTAGCAGGTAGAAGCACAGCAGAGAAAACGGTGATACAACAGGGTTTTAAAAGTCAGAATCACAGGAAGAATCAGACTGGAGGGGACCTTTGGAGGTCTCCAGTTCAACCCCTGATCAAAGCAGAGGTATTTCAAAACTAGCTGGGGTTGCTCAATTTTTTCCTTCTATCCACCTTCAGCTGAATAGAGGGAATAATCTATTCTTTCAATTCCCTGGATTTGCTCTTGCTGAGTCCACATTGCTCACTCCAGTTTAACTTACTGACCACCAGAACCTCTGCACATCATTCTTACAGAACAATTGCACTGTGTGCTTGCAATGTACCCATGTATGTTTGCATGAATAAATGCATTATTCAGATCATGCTAGCAAAGTCTTAATGAATTTTAAATTAATAAAGCCTAAGAAAGATGCTAAAAAATCCCAATACTATTCATTGCCTGAATAGGGTGTTGTTTTGCTTTCAGCGCCCCATAACATGGATTTTTGGCTTTCTTTCAGTGACCCACATGGCACCAGGGACACGCCACAGAGCAGGACCAGGTATGTGGTGGGAGGGTGACTCAGGGCTGGAACAGGACCTGATTCCCTCTCAGGTGTAATGCACCCACATCCTCTCCTCAGCTCCCCAAAATATGAGACTCCCAGCAGGTGGTGTTGCACCTGGGGGTCCCTGAAATGTGGCAGCATCTTGATTTGCAAAGGTGATGTCCATCTGTCTGTGAACATCACATGGTGATGCTCAATTGGAGCATCCTCAGGATATCCTCGAGAATTCCACAGGAAAAGGCCCCAGGTGGAATATCACAAAAGAATTTTTCTGAATTCCTAGAAAAACATGTTTTTTTCCCCATGGGATAATGATGCTAACTATTAGTCTGACTCAAATCCCAGCATTTGAATTTCAAACAGGATGGAAGTTCTTCTCAGTCTTGCATATAATGAAATAAAAAATACAGTTCAAGACCACTTCAACAGCATGTCTCATATGCTTGAGACCACTGATTTGTGAAAGAAAACAGAAACATTTTGTAGAAAACATAATCATTGCTTGTTGTAGCTATCCAGGGTTATATAAAATGGGTATGTTCCCTTCTAAGTGTAGAAAACAATGTTGCCTCATAATCATATAACAAAAATCTAGGGATCTATTTTAAAAATGGATTTTGTCCTTGGCTTTTCATGGTGGCTGATGGCAGTGTTTGTTTGCAGCTAAAATTATCTTCAAGGGTCCCAAATCTCTGCACCACCAGCAACAAGAGGAAACTAAGAAAGCTGATTCCAGTCAGTGCTACCCTGATACCATCTCAGTAAGATTTTGTTGTGGTGGGAACATAATCTAAAATTTTCTAATCATGAGTGCCCACAGTTTGCTCTCTAAATAAAATCCTTTCTGTAATAAGGGTGTAGCATTCTTAGATGCCAGGAACTGGAAAAGGATTTAGACATTCCCAGCACTTCAAAATCTCAGTCCATTTAGGTTGAGTCAGCAAAGCACAGAATATCCAGATTATTTTAAGCATCCACAGAGTTCTATTTGAGACCTTATTTTCCTTCTTACATACAGACTGAGATCTGTAAATATTGAAAAACATGAAAATTGGGTCTTCATTTTTTATGAGAAAAATACTAGTCCGATCAAAAGGGAAACAACCATCTGGCACCACTCCTTCCAGATGTTTTCCTAACCATTCTCCATTTTTTCTTCCCAATTGCATGTTTTCTGTATACTCAAAGAACTGCCATGACCCCCTCTTGTTTATCCATGCCCAGCTTCAGATTTCCAAGCCTGTTATTTCTTTCCCTTTCTTTCTTACTTAATCTGTCATTCCTTCAGTCAGTGAGTGGCATCTATTCAAAAAAAAGTATTGTGTTTTTGGAAAGAATTTGCTTTTTTATTATGTTTGTGGTTCAAGGGATTGTGGCTGACTCGGCAGCTGTGTTTGAAAGGACAGTTTGTTGGTGATTTAAACCAACACCAAGGGCCATAGACCAAGGAGTTTTGGAAATAACCATCCCACCGAGATGAATTTACAACATTCACTTACACTGTGGATGTTTGGAATGGTGGAATCATTGCTGGAACAGAAATAAGTGTATTGTACCTGTGGAGTCACTTTCCAAACAGATAATATCTCAATTTTGTACCATAGGAAAAAAAATAATCTGTAACTTCTACAGTCAAGTAGGTCAAGTAATCTGAACTGCTGCAGCTGTACTGACCTTTACAGTGTGAAAAATGAAGATTATTTTTCAATCCAGGCAGGTCATTGACTCTGTCTTACATCAGCAGCAGCCTTTGCTGCTAGGCAGAGGGAAGATCACATATGTCATGTTTTATATTCATGAAAAAGAGCTTTATATCCAATGAAAAGGTACTTCAGAGAAGGCTATTCTGAAGCCTCTTGTAGCTGAATGCTTTAAAGAGATCTTCAGGAAAGATAAAGTGTTTTTCCCCCAAACATAATAAACAAACTTTCCTGAAAAATTGTTGGACAAGCAGAGTGCTACAAATAGTGAAACTGCCTGTCTCCTCACAGGGGGGTTGGAACTAGATGACTTTTGAAGTCCTTTCCAACTCAAGCCTTTCTGTCATTCTATGGAGAGGGATCTTTTGTGGACCCTGTGATTCCCCATTAAGCTGCTCACAGTCTGAGACCCAGAGATCAGCAGGAGATGTGCCACTGAGCAGCTGTACTGGAGCTGCAACACCCACTCTTGTTCTGGGGTGGGAATTACAGCCACCCTAATGCCCAGGAGAAACCCAAATGTACAAGAATTGCAAAAACCCCAAACTCCCAACTTCCAGCAGAGGTATGAAAGCAAATGAGTCAGATGTTCCTGAAGAGGGTTCTGGCTTCACCTAATAAAATTCCCACAGCTGGACACATACACTGCTGCCACCCAAACATATCCCCCAAGTGGATCTTAGTGTTATTTTCCTAAGTTTGGTACAGAGGGGATGATACAGAAGTGGTTGAGCCACCATTCCTGGAGGGATTTAAAAGCCATGTGGATGTGGAATTTGAGGACATGGGTTAGTGGTGGGCTTGGCAGTGCCAGGGTTAAAGGTTGGAGTCAATGATCTTTTCCAAAACACATGACTCTGTGATTCTATGACTCTATTACACATTTAAATGGTTTCGTATTAGCTAAATCCACGTATCATTTTTCATCAATACTTGAGAAATTACTTTTTTGGCAAAGAAATGTTTGCCAAAGTCAATGACAAACGTGTTATATATCAGCGCCAAGAGAAAATACGCCCTGAAATCAGCACAGTCAAGTAGGTAGAAAAGATGTGTTTGCTCATGCCTCCAATCAAGGATCCTCGTTAAATAATCATGTGACTCACAGAAGAAGCTACAATGAAGCAGCACAACTCACATTTCAAATATTCATGATCAGTCCGTAGAGCCCAAATGCAAAGGGAATAGTTTCCAAATTTGGCTCCTGGGTTGGTCTGAGGAAACGCTGTTTGCTCACCGATATTAACACAACTGAGAAGAGGTGCTACATTTCTCAAAACAATGTTCATTGATTATTTCTTTACCTTTGAGGAGCTTGGAAAATTTTACTTAAGAGAATTGCCTGGAAAAAGTAATTTCTATAAAACTGGACTTTTTTCTCTTTTGCTTTTTATTGAATTAAAACCATTCCAAACCAAATCAAAAACATCGAAGTCAAATGTCTAACATTTCAATTCTTTTTCTCTGATGTCACTCTTACTGCTTTCACTGTTTCATCAGAGGGCCACAGTGACTCTGTGTATAACCAGTGTGAGTTACCCAGGCACTGAGTAACACTGATGATATATTTTACAAAGGTATTTAATAAAACAGGCCCCCCCCAAACTTAACTGAGGACCCCACCAGAAGTTCCCACACTGCCTGAGCATTCTCCTTTCAGCACAAGCTGTTTTATCTGTATGTAATACATGGTAAGTCATGTCTGTGTTGCCCTCCATCTTCTCCAGCTCAGCCAGCAATTTTCCATGGGACCTTAAAGCTCATCTAGTTCCAACACCTTCCACTATCCCAGGTTGCTCCAAGCCCTGTCCAACCTAGCCTGGAACACTTCTAAGGATGGGGCAGCCACAGCTTCTCTGGGCAACCTGTGCCAGTGACTCATCACTTTCACAGTGATGAATTTCTTCTTAATTTCTAATATGGATCTCCCCTGTTTTAGTCCTTATCCTATCACTCATTATCTTCCCATGTAAAAAGTCACTCTCCTTCTTTTATATAAGCTCCCATTAAGTACTGAAAGGTCACAACAGGTTCAACCCAGAGTCTTCTCTTCTTCAGGCTGAAAAACCCCAACTGTCCCAGCCTGTCTTCACAGGAGAGCTGCTCCAAGTATTAGTGGGTTTTACACTTCACTGAAACCCAGTCAGACAACAGTCAATATCTTACTGAAGTAAAGTGTTAAGTTTGTCTTCACAGTCCATATTTATAAATCCATGAGACACTTTTCCCATTTTCCTTTTGACTTAATGTTCTTAACAATACTAATTAAATCAATTTAATAAGCCTGTATTTGCTGTATCTTTTCCCCTTTCCTCCTTCCTTGGATGGAGGCACTGTGCTGGTAATCTCCAGCTATCACTGCACACTTCATCTTTTATGATTTCTCCCCGCCAAGCTTGCATTTATTTAAAAATCCTCATTATTAGTCATTTATCCCACAGCTGAATATTGGTCTCTTTGTCCAACTTTAGCCTCTGAATGCTGTGTTTAGATTTGTCTGCAGGAGGCAGTTCAATCCATCCCTTCTACCGAAAGCAGGGGCCTTCCTCCAAAACAAACAAAAAACTGTTTTTCTTTAAAAAAATAATTACCATCCAAAGACACTGAAACACAAAAATATCAGCCATTACTACTTTTCTATGACTCATGGTTGATGTGCACTTTCAAAGGCTAACAGAAGCTGCTGGTTTGAACAGGGCAGGGACCAAACAAAGAGGAGAAAAGAAGAAATTAGTGTATTTCCTGATGCCATCCTTCTTCCTAGCTTATAGACTCACTAAAAACAGGCCAGAAAGGCCTGAAAGGCCTCACCTAGTTCCATTGCTGGCCCCAGACAGCAGCATCACTTCCTATGCCATCTGAGTGATGCTCCTCTGCACTGCTCACTCCAGCAAAGGAGCTGCAGCCACCACTCCCCAGCAACCTGTGTCTCTCTATCCTAAATGTCCACATTCTCTGAATCTCTTGTGTTGCAGCTGAAGCCACATCCTTTCCTGGCAGTCAGCTTAACTCAGGCTTTCATGTATTTAATGTACTTACAGACTGCTCTGCCCCAGCAACTCTCTCTTTTAGCTTAAGCACACCTAGTTCTTTCAGTCTTCTCTCCTAGATCACATTTCCCAGACATCTGATCACTCTGGTCACTCTGCCCTGGGCTTTCTGCATTGCTCCTGAGGTGCTGTGCTCCAGACTGGACACCCTGCTCCTCCCCAGGCCATTTGCTGCATCGTGCACACAAACCCCACGTTGCAGTATCTCAGTGTGGCATCTGCTGTTTAGCAACACCAAAACAGCACAAAATTTGCAGCCCAGCATGGCTTGGATTTGGCTTGTGGCCCTCAACACCCCAATCCTTCTCTGATGGACTCATCTGGGGTTTCACATCGTGTGTTTATGAAGTTGGCTCTTCCTGCTGAGGTTCCCTGTCCCTGCACAACCTTTTCCTAATCATTCAGAATATTTATACAGGTGGCCAAGATAATTCTGATTTTTCATGGTAGTCCTTCTTGTTTCCAAGTCCTAGATGTAGGAGCTGGGAGAGGTCAACCAATCTCCAAGGATCTGGAAAATGAAGCCAGCGCACCAAGTCCTGCCATGGCACAGAACTCCTCCAGGTATTACTCACATGGTGAAAGGTTGAACAGATTTATCTCTGCCTTGAAGAATGGGGATTTCATGCCCTTCCAGCTGAGTGAAAGAAATAATTGAAAAACTGAAATGCATTCAAAAGCATTTTTAAGCATAATTATGTTAATAGCTCCAGCTGAACAAAGGGTGGAGTGAGATGGTTTTGCAGGCAAAGTCTGCCTCCAGAGCTCATGAGCACAGAGGACATGAACCAAAAGGCACCTGCAGAGTTTATAACCTTAACCCTCTTCCACTGCAAGCATAAAATTACCTAATTCCCTTCATAAATTGATGGCAAATCCATTGCTTGAGAAATCCAAACTCTTGAGAAATGCAAACTCTTTAAGAGTACTTCGGATTTCTTTGTATTTCTATTCATTTTTCCCTCCATCCTGACGCTCATTTGCAGTTTATACAATTTTATCCTTCTGCCTGCACTGACTTTTAGTGCAGTTCATTTCTCCTGCCAGTTTCACCAACCACCGGGAGCAAACACCCCTTTCCCTCTCGTTGGACAAGGTTAGAAACCAGCTCCTCTAACTCATCTTCTCAAAAATTGGCTTGTACCTGGCACAGCAGAGCAGTGGTGACCAGAAATCTGAGTGAGCAACTCTGCAGGAAACATGGTGCTTTGCTCACATCTAACTTTTTCATTTCTCAAAGCTATAAAAGCTTGAGACACCTGGTGCTGGGTCCAGGCTGGAGCAGAAGAGTCCTGGTAAACTTTGGATCTTACCTGCTCTGGCAGTCACTGCCATCCAGCTAAATGGGTCTGAAATTGGTTGGAAACTTCTGGAATAGGCTATTTTTTTCCTGAAAAGCTGATTAAAACATGCAGTACAGCAAATTGCCACTGCAGCTCCAAGTCCAGTGTGGCAAAGGGGAACCTGTTGGTTTCTTAAAACTCCACTTCCTGCTCACAAAGAAGCTGCATTGTTTTCCTGCTCACACGAAGTGGGAAGGGGAGGGCTTTTCAAAAAGAAGTTGCATAGAGACTAAAAGGAAAGAGTCTGATTTTATCTTCACTGACTTTCCTTCCCTTGTTTGACACTGATAGGCAGGTCACATTTGTAAGTGAGTAAGGGAGGGATCACTATGTAATGTTGCTGACCTGTTGGAAAGAGTCCAGGGGAGAGCCACTAAGTTGATCAAGGTCTGGGAACACCTCTGCTATGGAGACAAGCTGAGAGAGTTGGGGCTGTCCAGCCTGGAGAAGAGAAGGCTCCAAGGAGATCTTAGCGCCCCTTCCAGTGTCTAATAGGGCTCCAAGAGAGCTGGAGAGAGACTTTTCACAAGGGCCTGGAGTGACAGGACAAGGGGGAATGGCTTTAAACTGACAGTAGGCAAGATTAGATTAGATCTTAGGAAGAAATTCTTTATTGTAAGGTGCTGGAACAGGTTGCCCAAAGAGTTTGTGGGAGCCCCATCCCTGGAAGTGTTCAAGCCCAGGCTGGATGAGGCTCTGAACAGCCTGGTCTAGTGGAAGGTATCCCTGCCCATTGGAACTAAGTGATAGGTCCCTTCCAACCCAAACCATTCTATGATTTATAATTCTATGATAATTATTTAAATCTGAGGATATTGTGCAGCTGCAGCTTCTGGGAACACTGTTGGCTTCATGCCTTCTTCCCCACAGTGGTGGCAAAGTCCTCTGCCATAGAGAAGAGCCTTGGAGTTAAAGTCCAGCAGCCATTAGATGGGATGGACCAGGAGGCAACTTCATTTTCACCAAGGTCACACTGCTGCTGACTGCATTAAATAGTTGCTCACAAATCCTGTTTACTGGTGCACTAGCTCTCAGTTTTAAAGGGCATTTTCAAGCTGAGAGTAAAGTGTGTTTATGTTGTTACTCTTCAGACAGCAATGTCAAAGAATAAGCCATAAATGCAGGGTTGAAATTAAGCATACTGATTGCACCAGTTTGTGTCTTTCCTGACATTAGCTGGAAGTAGAGCTATTGCTAAAAAAATTCTGTCCTGTGGGAAAATTTCATATTATTTTCAATTTTCTTTTCATCTCAAATCAAGGGGAAACAGAAGACCTTTCTATGGAAGAGAAAGCTCCACAGGAAAAACATTTGGAAATGTTGAAACACGTTGCTGCAGCAAATTTAGCAATGTCAGTAGAGATGGCAAATGACACATGGTATTCCCTCTGTGTTGTTGAGCTGGAAGGGTGAATGCCTTTGCAAGACATAACTAAGGATCCTCAATAAGAATTTAAAAGTGAAAACATGCAGAAAAAAAATTAACTATCTTCAGGAACCTAAGTAAAAATAGCTGTCCTACATTTTTTCAGGAGAGAGGAATGACTTTTTGGAGTCTCAGCCTGAGAGGCCCCACAAAACTGAGTCACTGATGATGAAGTTGAGACCCCTTTGGAGCAGCCTGGCACTGCCTGGGCCTCAGCAGAACCAGACCTAGTTCAAATGCAGCTATTGGGGACTATTTGTAAGACCCTTCACTCCACTATGGACTAGTTGCCCCACCAATAGAATAGTTATAAAGGCATCTTGCACCTCCCCAAAATGCAGCCTGAGGAACTACAGCTTAGTCTTGCATTCTGTGCTTTTCACTGACTCTTGAAAAGCAAAGGGAGATGTTGGAAGAGAGCTGGCCAAGAAAAAGAAAATAGAAGCACACAGACATTATAAAGCAAGACTCCAAGTACAACAGTCATGCTAAACTACGAGTTCCAGTAAATACCAAAGACCCAAGTGGGTTACGGGCAGCAAAGGAGAAAACTGACTGCTAAGAAAGTGCTGGAAGATGTGGCATTTCCAAGACATTGCTGATATGCTGAAAAATCCCTTTTCTGCTCATTTAGCACAGCTGGAACATTGCTAAAATCAAACCCTTCCTGTGAAATATTTTTTGCAAATCAGCACAATCTACATCACATTTTCCTTCCCTTGGTGGGGAGGGAGGTATTGACAGTTACCATCTGGCTGTGAGGACACCTCATAGGAACAGCCAGAAGAAACTCCTGAAATCCTCATTGCTGAAGCTCAGGGTTTGGCCAATATCTCAGAGGGACTGTGTCCACTCTCTGCTAACAGCTGCAGGCAGTTGTTTGCAGGCTGAGGTGGGAAAACATGCACCAGATTTTATGCAGATGTCAGACTGAGGGAACAAGTAGTAGAAAAAGAAGTGACTGAAGCTGCACTTCTGGGATCAATTCATAGAACAGTGTAGAAACAGTTCATCCAGTGCAGATCACATCAGAAATTATCTTGATGACAAAGGGAAAAAGAATGAAGCTGTTCTGTGCATCTTCCTACTCTTTAGGGTGCAATCAGAGCACATCTTCAGCATTGCTATTAGCATTCCTCCTCCAAAGAAATCTCAGCAAAGCACTGAGCTCTCATTTTCAAAGATGATGCTGGAAAGCTTCCCAGATTATATATTTTCCTCTTTAATTTATACCTCTGAGAATAATGCTAATCAAGGATGCAGTGAAAGTGGTGAGACTTCCTCAGCCCAGGCTGATTTACTAACAGTGGTTGCATTATTCTCACTTGGAGAACGATGCTGGTATCCCAAGCTTCCATTAAAAAAAAAAAAAATCCTGCTTGCTGGTAAGTTATCAAATGCAAGCTGACAATGTACTTGCACAGCAGATATGCATAAGTGCATTGCACTGTATGATTCATCTGCAAAACATCCAGCATGCTAGAAGCTCAATTTAAAGTAAGTTAGAAGAACAATTCATTAAAAAGCAACAGCAGAGAGAGAGGGGAGGAAAAGAAGCCCAAACTCTAAAATCTTCTACTGGGAATGATACGTTTTCTTCTTACTCTTTGTTCAGCCCCCTCTCGTCGTGTTACTTTGAATAGAGTTTGGATGGCATAGGGATGGACAGCCATGTAAAAGCACATGTAGCTAGACAAATATTCCAAATGCCATCTTCCAGGCCTGGCAGATCTACCAAATATTCCAGGAATTATACATGGTCTGTTTAGCACGTTCCAAGTGGAAGGAGATTGCATATATTTCACAGAGCATAAATCCCCAGGCCTGTCTCCTTAGCTCTGACCTGAACTTCTACTACACAGACTCTGGATTATAAAGACTAATGTCCAAAGGACTTTCAAGAAAAAAAAAAAAACCAACAAAATGGCAACTGGCTTTTACTATGATAACTGCTCAGATAATCCCCCATAATCTCCAGCGGCATTTTTTAGAATAGGAAAAAAAACCCAATCAGAAAAAATGTACATGACATGGCAATTCTAAAATAAAGAACCTTGCAAGCCAGAATTAGTGCTTTTAAAATGGAATTTATGTGTATTTGGAATAAATATCTTACTATATAAGCAACTTCAGCCAAAGTACCTTTCTAATAACACTGGTGCCAGCCAAATCAGGTGACACACATGAGTTGATTTGAGAATAATTTGAAAATCTATGTTTTATTAATATTATTTTAATCCATGTATCTCTTGCAGGAAGATTTTTTTTGTCTGATGACAAGTTTCTAAAAAACATTGAATTTCAGGGAATTCAGTCCCATCTCCTGGCAGCAGCAGCATCTTGAAAGGCAGAGTTCCTACTTCACCTATGTAAAAATAATCCAGGTTTTACTCAGTGACTCCACATCTGTCCATAGGACCAGTTAATTCTTTGCTTGACTTTTTAGTCCTGTAAGAAATGTACCCACATTAAACACACATGGACCTTTTTACACCGACTAAGGATCTCTGCAAAGGACCTACTAAGAATCTTCAAAAATCTTACCTTGCTAGTAACAAAGATGCCACTTACCAACCATTTTGCAATAAGGATTTCTTAGTTAAAGTGATAAACAGACCTACTGCCTCAAGTTCCAACTCCCTTTTTTTTCAGAGGAGGTGACTCCCCTGGGACTTCTAACTCTCACACATCATCTTGGAGCTTCACCTCTATGCCCAGCATCTTTCCTACAAACTAGTTATGCTCAGAGAATCACAGATTATAAATGCAGACTTTCAGGATAACCAGGAAGTTCTGAGAAATCAATTCCACATTCAACCCCGGTGATCATTTGCTAGAGCAACAGAGAAATCAGCAACTACGTAAATGCTGCATTATGTCTCTTTTTAAAGAACTGCAAAAGCTGCAAAAGAGAGAAATCAGCCTCAGCCTTAGGTCAGCCCTACATCAAAGGCAACTGCCTCAATTAAAGTTTAGTGCACAGCAATATTGCAGTTTAGAGCACTTGGTCAATGGTGTTTACCAAAGCTATAAACCTTTGTAATAAAAAGGAAAAAAAAAACACCAAACAAACAACCAACCCAGCAAAATGGCAAACATGGTGCATCCCTAGACAGAGATGAGTGCTAACCAGAACATAAAAAAATTAGGATACACATTTTTATAACTTTTCTAAGGGGCAGGAGAAGACATTTCCCTTTGTACTGCAATCACCCTGGCAGTAACAAATGATTGCTGCTCATATCACACAGCTACACCTGCATGGAGCGGTTCAGCTTCCAGTTCAGCTGAAGTGCACATTTAATTTCCAGCGTGTTGCATCGTGCTTCACTGCTGGAGTCAACAGCAATGAAAATATCCTGCAATACAAAACATTTCCTATGCATGTGAGCAGCAAGTGCATCTCTTCTGCCTCTCCATTAAGGACATCAAGGGAAAGACCTAATTAAGACTGATTGGAATTCAGACCCCTCCATGCTTTGGTAGTCAGCAGAAAGATGGTGCCTGTGAAACCTCACTGACCCCTCCCAACAAAGCACATGGAATGCTGCTCAGGGGGTCAGAGCAGAGGTGAGACACTGCTCTCCAGGTCTGCTGTCTGCAGGTTTTCACCTCCCACTCTGGATGTGGCTTTGGTGTGTGTTCCTCACACAGGGAGAGAGGATGCAGCTGACCTGAATATGGGTGAACACTTGCACAGTGGTGGCAGATTTAGAGCGACTTTTAGGCTGTGCTCAGAATTCAACCCTCTGCCCTGCCAATGAGCTTGGGATTTAAATCATTTCCAAGCAGAGCTGCTCTGCCGGTTGTGTACGTCAGGACCTCCATGGGGTGAAGGACTCCCCTCCTCCCTGACATGCCAAATGCAGTTTGTGCTGTGCATGGTCATCCTCCCTGCACCAGCCTTGCTACGTCCTGCTTAGAGGGTGGGATTAGGCCTGTAAATGGCAGAACTCCCTTGGTGACTGCAGCCCATAAATGCAGCCTGTCTCTCCAGCAGTGCTTTTACAGATGCCCCTGAGTGCTTTTGGGAGCAGTGTGGAGGGGGCCAGGCTCTGCAGAGGAACATCAGCACAAACTCTGATGACTCGGGCTGTCTGCAGCCCTTCTCCAGACAGCTGTGCTGCAGAGGCTGCCCGGGGTGAGGATTGTCAGGCTGTTTGGTCATACAGCCAGTGATTAACGCAGTGCAGGGGAAGCTGAGGATGTTGTTTAGATCTGTAACTTCTGCATTCGTGGCTTTGGAATGTGTTCCGATGGGGTGAGGGACAGCACCCTGGGCAGTGTTTGGGATGCAAAGTGAGGGACAGCACCCTGGGCAGTGTTTGGGATGCAAAGTGAGAGACAGCACCCCGAGGTGTGTTTGGGATGCAAAGCACTGGCCAGATGCTGTGCCCTGGTGCTGTGTTTCCTCCTCCTCAGCCACGGGGCTCACCAGGGGCACCCACATGAGTACCCAAGACATGGACTGATATTTGCACAGAAAAAAGCTTCAGACACAAGAGAAGCACAAGATCCCCAGGGGCTGGCAGCAGGGAGGTTTCCAGCCTGACAAGGCTGACCCATACATTTGCTTTTTACTGTCTGCAGTTAACAAGCCCTTCTATGTCTTTTTGCCAACAACAGATCAGCTGCAGTTAATAAATTCAGCACTGCTGAAAAATAAGACATAATTCATGTCCTGAATAGCACAGAAAAGCCTTGAGCTGACATAACTCTGAGGGTCTGTAGAGTCACCCTGGTGCAGAAACCATCTTTTGGTGAGCAGCTTCCCCTGCTCCACCCTCACCTGTGCCCAGGCAAACATCCCACTGCAGCACTGCATCCTGGATGGAAGTCACTGCTATTCGAAGGACATTTTGGAAATGCTGCAGCTGTTGAAGGCAGTTGTGTTGAAATAATCTCTGAAGAACCAGACACCTTTTCTGACACGAGATCTCATGATTGTTGGAGGATGCATCAAGGGCAGGCAACTCGTTACAGCAGTGAAAGATTCAAGTAACTGTCTTATTAGCTGTTATTTAAATAAAGATGGGAAAGTCCACTCTAAGGGAATATTAAAATATAAAGCCAGATACTGAGATAACACCTCAGTATTTGAAAGAGACTGGCTTATGAGGGCTGTAGTCATTTCCAACAATTTTTATTCTCACCTAGACACACACCACAAATCAAAATAAACAAGAGCAACATTATAATGATTTTCATTCTAAGTTTTCAATGTATTTAAATCTATTTTTCACAGTGCTGTAATGAGGTAGGTAAGTGCTGGGGCCTCCATTTTACATACAACTGACCTGAAGCTGTTTAGTCTAATGGGTAATAAAGCAAATTTATCCATGATATATCTTCCAATTAGTTTACCCCTAAATTCAGCCCAACCCATGCTCACCTTTATGCCTATACTTAAAACCATCCTAATTTTAAAGCAGTTAGGAATGTGCTTATGTTCCATACAATCAGGATCTTAAATATATGATTGAAACAAGGACAACTGAAATAGGTGATTAAAGTCCCCTCTATTTCAAGCCTTGTCTTGCAGGTGAGTGCCAAGAATTTATTCTCACTGTTTGTTGGAGGTGTGAGGTTTCTTGGAGGAATAAATAGGAACACTAAATGTGGGGTGTGTTCCTGAGTGCTGAATCATGCCAAGTCTACAGAAGCACATAAATTTACTTTTCCTAAATTAGAAAACTAATTACAAATAATGCTTCATTACTTGAAACATGGTTTGCTATTTGAGGGCTGTCCTTTCTTTTGCAAAAACCAAATAGCAACTCAACAACAAGAACCCCCAGAATTTTGAAAGCAGTCCTGATCTGGCAGTAAGAGAATAGAACATGAAGAACAGACACAAAGACATAATTGCTGTATTAAAAATGAAACAGATTAGTATGCACTTGGCCCATTTTAGAGGTACTGACTACTCAGGAGGGAAAGTGAGGCAAATTCCTAAGAAGTCACTCATTTTAAAATCTCCATTCCCTGTTGATGATGTGGACCTGTGGCACAACTCCTTGGGTATTTCAGGAATTTTGAGCTAAAACACAGGTGCACAAAATAATTAGGTCTTAGGGCCAAATCAGGACTCGAGGCTTAAAGCAGAGCATAACACCAGTCCTGAGCATCACGGGCCAGTCCAGGCCACACAGCTGGGCCAGCATCCTTTTGTGGGACAGTCAGTGAGGAGATGAGAAGCAGACCTGTGGGATCTGCCCAAACATTTCCAGGAGGGCTGAGACAGAGGCAACACACATTTCTGGGACCACTATTCCCAGAGAGATTGAGAGCACATGTTGAGTGCACATGTATTGCACACTATGGTTTGGGGGGAAAAATAAGTCATAAAATATGTTATTGAATGGCATCTCCAGAGCAGAGGGGAAAAAATGAGGCAGATATGCCTCATAGGACACTTACACCAGTGAGATACAATGAACCACCCAGCCCAGGAGAGATTCACAGCCCAGAATATACTGCAACATGGAAAACCCAGTGCTTGCTGCAACTGGGACATCCTAAACCTCTCCCCTCCGTGCCGTTCTCCTCCTCCCCAGCCAGTCCTCCTCAGTTCCTTGCCTATAAATAAAACATTTCATTACTGAGTGATGAAGATTAAAATAAGGCAGGTGAGTCACTACTTTGCTCTTTCATCTGCCTCATCCTCTTCCTCAACCCATTTAGAGCCCCTAAGGCCGAAAAAACCTCCTAAGTGTGGAAGCCAAAGCAGGGATGGAGCTCCCTGCATTCCTATGGAGAACACAGCAAAAACAGGTGCATTGTCATCTCTGTGGATTTGAGAACTACGTTGCTGCACAGATTCTAAACCAGGAGGTTTTATGCACCTCTGAGAACAGAAAGATCCAAGAAGAAATCCACTGTGTTCCTGTCCCTCTCTGCAAAATCTACTTGCACTTACAAAACCCCAGGAAATGCAAAGAGTCTCCACCAAATGATCTGTGACACCTTCACTCATAGGCAGTAGATCAGAAGTTTTGAGTGACTAATCCAGGGAGTAGAGAAAAATTAAATCAAAAAGGACAAAAATGTCAGTTATAGAGTTGGTTTGAATAGATACTCTTCCAAAGTGAGACTAAATCTGGACTCAGTTGGCTAAATCTGAGCAAGATTGCCTGGCAGCTGAGGGTATGCTTCCAAACACCTGCTGAGGCTCCCCTGTGTCATGCTTAGGTCAGTGAATTCACCATATCAGCAACTTGAAAAATCAGGATTTGGATCATGGCCTTTACAGTGCACATGGCCTTGAGCCTTGGATGCTTAGGGAGTGGAGTCCTAATAAAGCAGTACCTGGGAAGGGGTGGGAAGGCCACAAAGAGCCAGTTGCCCTGGGAACCTGCTGCATTTGTTCATGATCTGACATCCAAAAAACTGTCAGTGCCAAACCCAAGTAGTGCAGACATGCATGTTCATACCTCCCCCTCTCCAGCCAGGTAAATCATGGAACCCTCATTGCCTCAAAACCATCAGAAACCTCTTTCATGCTGAGGTGTAAAGGTGTCGGTATCTCAGCCTCTCCGGTAACTGGAGAGAAACAATAAACTGAGATTTACAAGTGATGTGTTATCAGTACAAACACAGGCTTATGCCAGGAGCACCTCAGTGCAGTCCCCTGAGGCCTGAGGGTTGGTGGGTTAGCTTGTGGTGAAAGCAGGCAGCTACACAGCACATGCCTTCAAACTCAACCTCTACAAATCATGTGAATTAGAAAGATGTCTTTTAAAAATGTCTTTACTTAAAACACTGAGCTTAGAGAATCTGCCCTTGTCATAGAGCAGCAGGAGCCAAGTCCACTCATAGTCTTGGGTGCTGTATCCATCAGAGAACAAAATACTCTGGGGATTTGCTGTCTCACTGCTCCTCCGGAGACAGGGGCTGTTCTTCAACTCATCTGCCTCATCCAGGCAGCTCCTAGTCCCTCCTTCCCAACTCTCCTCACTGGCACATACCACATGGGTGCTGTTCAGTCCCACAAGCACAGGACTTTTGTGCCACTGAGGCACTCCAGGGGTTTCAAGCCAGCTCTGGCTGCTGTTCCAGAAGGGTTCCCATAGGCCCTATTTGCCATCCCATTGTATCCCCATAGATGTGTCCCAGTTATTAATGCCATCCCCTGTGGCACTGGCCACCTCTCCTTTGGGCAGCTGGACCCTACTCGGGAGCTGTCTTTGGAGGCAGCTGGAAACAAGCCAGGATTGTCAGGGATGTCCTGACTGCTGTGGCCTGTCTGGAGGCAAGGAGCATCCTGCAGTGAGTATCAGCAGGCAGGGCTCACTGGCAACAATCTCAGTCTCAGCTACATGAACACAGGGGCAGAACACTGCTACCTAAACCACCTTATAGATACCTACCAGTGCACAAGGCTCTCCACAACTTCCTAGACCTTCCTCAGGAATCATCACTTCTATGAGTTTCCACCCTTTACCCACTCTTTTTCCCCCCTAAGCACACCTGCACCATGGAGGTACAGTCCATTCTTACATTTTGCCCTTTCTCTGGAGGAAACCATATGTATTTATCCTGGGGAATGCCTGGTAGCCTGTGTAATATTTTTGAAAATAATTCTTGTCAGGGAGTTTTAATCACTGTTGGTGTATAAAAATAAAATAACAGAATCTGTGACCAGATGGTGTGTTGGGTGACATGGGGCTCTCTTCACCAACATGCAACTGCTCACCAGCCTTTCAGGACTGCTTCACTCACCAGTCCTTGCAAGAGCTCCCTGTAAGCTCCTCTCACCCTGAACCAAATTAATTTTTGGGAAGGAGAAAAACTCTGCATTTGAGGGAAAGAAACATTTTCCACAAAATCCAGGGTCCAAGTACACAAACAAGAGAAACAGCTTTGTCCCTGCTACTGAAGGGACAAAGCTACTGGAAGCTACTGAAGTTTCTCTTCACTGGATCTCTGCAGGAGGAGATGCCAGTGTGGGATCTGCAGCTTCTTATTGCCCTGGCTTTGCTTGAGAAATCTCTGAGCTTTCCACTGCTCATGGGAATTTTTTCCTGCAGTCTCACTCATTGCCGATTTTGGTTGATCCAAAGAATGGGGAGTGAAATCCATCGCTTTTCATCATTCAGAAACCACTCACAAGGTTTTGACACAAAGCCAGCGTGGCTCAAAGCTGGGCCCGTGGCCAGCTTGAAAATATTCCTGAACCTTTCAACAGTCCCTGGCTGGTTTTCAAACTTAAAACAAAAGCCAAGATCAGAGAAAGTTTGCAAGTTTTTAGGTTGTATATGAAAATTTTTGTACAACCTGTGATAAATTCCCATAATTTATTTTTGATTGTTTTCATTCTGGGAGAATCTCTCAGATTCCAAACTTTGCTCTTGCTCCAGAAAGCACAACCATGTTTTTACAAAACAAGACTGGTCTGATAGGTGTGGAGGAAGATATGGGATGTGCTGGGAAGCTACCTGAGAAACATTCTGTCCAATTCACTCTTCTTTGGATGGTTTGCTCCTTGTCTAATGTGTCCCCAGATGGCCCATCATATAAGGAGTACTCGAGTTTATGGCAGTCTGTGTCAGTGTTCTAAAAAGCTGGAGTTAGGTATCTCCTGCTGGGTCTATTCCTACAGCTCAGGAACAGGAAGGAATCTCTCTCTGAGCAGGAGAATTAGAGACTTTTCTGAAAAACTTGACAGTTTTATATATTCAGCAATATTACTGTCTTCTTATTCAGAAACTTCTGAATATTCGGCCACATAGAGGGAAGAGGGTAATTATTTTCTTCTCCTGGTGAAGGGAGAGGGAGCTGTAGGTCTCTGGGTGATGTGGAACAGAAATACAGATGCTGCAGCCACAAACAGAGACAGAGACTGTGTGCGCAGGACTGCGCTGGTTGGGATGCTGCTCTGTCTGCCATGGTTGGCTAGACACACACAGAGCCACATAACAGTCCTTTATTAAACAGGGAGAACAAAATGGGAAATGTTTAAAGCACATTACTACTCTTATGATATCGCTAATCTGACAGGCTGACAATCCATGGCCAGCAAACACCAATAAAGGTCTGTACCACTTACTTTACCTCCACCTTGCCACAGTCTGACACATGCAAACAAACATGTCTAAACCCTCTTTGCAGAAGATTGCAAAAGCTGATAATTTTCTTTACTTCTCTTTTTCTTCCTCCTTTTATTATTCTTTCATTTTTTTTTTCCTTTTTCTTCTCTTTCTTTCTGTCTGCCTGATCTGCATTCTGTGTTAATCTACACATCAGGCTAAGCCTGAAGAAGCCTTCATTAAATGTAAGGAGCATCACAGTCATTCCACTTAGTGGGAATCTACACAGTTTAAGGGACCACCCCTCTTTGTTCTGTACACTAAGATTCAGCATGGCCATATTTTTATCCATCAGTGAACAAAAAAAGCCCACAAGATTCTTTTCCCCTTTCTTTGTGTCATTATACAGCTGAGGCAACCCTACCTGGAGACTCCCATCCTGCCCCTCTTTGCACACCCTCAACCAGCCTTACACTGCCAGCCATCTGCCTGTCTCTCCAGCAGAAAGTCACGTTTCACAACCCAACAGTCAGCTCAGCGAATGAGCAGCACATCAGCAGATTAGCTGCCTGCCCAAAGCTACAAAACAGCAAAACATTTCCCACATCAGCCGATGGGCGTTGGATCCCATTTTACTACTGAACTCAGTCACATCAACCAGAGAAAAAAAGCCCAGGGAAACATCCATGTTGAGAGCACACACATGCACCAGTGCACACTCAGACCCTGGAAAGCCACACATATGGGCAGCAGCAGAATAACACACATGGGCACTCAGACTGTGCTGTTTCTGGCCAGCTACTCTTTGTGCTGATTGACTGGAGGGGATTAGAAGGGACTCAGCCCAAAAACGCAGTTCCTAATGCTCCTGCAGCTATTGCATAACAGAGATCGATTCCCATCCCAAGCCCTGACCCTCAACTTACCCAAGACAAGTTTAATGCTTCAGTCTGTGTAATGGAAACATCTACTTCCCAGTGAAGAGGAATCTAAATGGGATGGAGCTGCTCCCCCAGGGCTGGGTTATTCAGCTATTTGGTTCTCTGATGAGTAGCAATGGGAAAGAAAGTAAGAAAGTGTCACAAAGAAGCATTTTCCCCCAAACATTTCTACCAGGAGCTACAGGAAGCTGAAGCTTCTCAGTTTCATTAATAGATATACACCTGCTACCAGCACACCTATTAAAGAAAGGAACCCCGGACCAAGGGAAATCAAACACATCCCAAAAGTAAACTGAAAATCAATGAACCTGCAGACCCAAACTAAATGCAACTGAAGCCAAAGACACCTCAAAAACCAAAGGAGGAAAACACAGCAACCAAAAAGCCCACAGTTAAATGAACTAGTCTCAAAAGCATGCAGAAAATGTACAAACACTTCTGAACAGGCACTCCATTAAAAGCTGCATGTTAAAATAACCTAAGAGGTCATGCAGGAATTCCAGGTGCACGGGGAATGGCTGAAGTAACTCTGCTCAGATCTGTCACTCCAGGTGTGAACAGGTGTACAACAAACGAGGATAGAGCCACATCAAGTCAGGTGAAATCAAATGCACTGCACCATCTGACTGAAATCTGGGTGTCCTGTGACTAACAAACTGCAAAGAGCTTTAGGGAACTTGGATGGCTCCTGCATCCCCCTTCCCCCACAGCAGCAAAAAATAACTATTTGCAAAGGCCGCGGTTCGTCGTTATTTTCTGTTTTCCTACATGCACTCACTAACTCGTTAGTAATGTTTCCAAGCAGCCAGGCTGGGAGAAGAGAGGAAGGGACAGGAACGAGACAACCAGGAGATGCTGCTGCCAGGGCCCCTTTGTTGAGCATCTCTGGGTACCCCTCGCCTTTTACCTGGGGATGCAGTCGCCATGGCAACGGGCGGGTGTTCCCTGGCGGAGCCGAAAACCAGCTGTTCGCGCTGCTGAGCCCCATCTCCATCCCTCAGCGGAGCCCCAGTTGTGTACTGGTCCGCCCCGTCCGCAGCCCAGTGCATCCCAGTGCCCGCCAGCAGCAGGTCCTGGGGGTCCGGCGGGGCTGACATGCTGCCTGCAAGGCGGCCGCTGATCTCCGGCTCTCGGGATGCAGCGGGAGCCACCGAAAGCGCTGCGGTGGCCGCCGGGCTGGACGGTGCTGCGGCCGCGCTGGAGTCTGGCCGGCTGCGGGGACCGGGAGCCGCCGCCGCTGCCGCTGTTGCTGTATCTCCACTAGCGCTTATTACGCAGGTGAAAATGGCTTGTTAGTTGGAGCCTTCCAGCCCTTGCGTCACCCTGTGGCTGGCATATCACAGGGCAGGAATCTGCCAGCCGGGCTGCTGCTCTCCCCCGTTTAACTGCTTCAGCAGGGTAGTCATCGGCTTGTGTGGGTAAGGGAAGAAATGCCCACCTTCCAGGCGGGCACACGCCTCCCTCTCATCTCCTGCCGCCTCCCTCTCGACGCGCATCCCCCTCCTCCGCATCCCTCCGCTCCAGAGCATCCCTCAGGCGCCGCAGCCGGGCACGGCAACGCGCCCGCCGGGAGAGCCTCCGGCTCCTCCTGCACCGCCGGGCTCGGCGGAGAGGGCAGGCGGCCCTAAAATCACCCCATTCCTGCCCATTCCTCCTCGTCTCCGCCAGCCCCCGACCCAGTGAGAGAATCCGCACTCATCTCCTGCGTTTGTTTACCCTGTTGGCTCCTGTTTACAGCCCCGCCAGAGACACGATCACAGCTTATTGCATCTAAATGACACTTGTCAAAATAAACTCACAGCAGGTGCCTGTGTGCCTTTTTTTCTTTTTTAGTTTTTTCCTTTCTTTTTCCTGGTGTGCCACTGTATTTGCTTACTCTCTCCTGGAGGTAATGTGTGCTTACCGAGGCGATGAGAAATGCCAGGGATCCTGGAGCGAGAGAGCAGCAGCATGAGATACATTCACGGTAAAAGAACAGGGCAGGATCTGTGCCACTTCTGAGGTGAACTAGGAGCAAGTTGCCTTGCCATCCTTTTACAAGTGGGAAAACAGACTCGGGTAAATGTTAAGGGATCATTCCTGTGTTGCACAGAGTTCTGGCACTGACAGGTCAAACAAACGAACTCATTTGTAGAAGGGCCTCTCTCATGTCATGTGACAGGTCGAGCTACAAAGTGGAGAGTAGTTGCCCCAGCCGGAAGATTTTATTCCCACACAGCTCTTTCCCTGTTGCAGCAGCAGATCTCTGGCTGTGATCTTTATGTCACAGCATCCCTAGGGAGGCTTCAAGACCCTCTCCAGAAAGCTTGTGCCTGAGTTTCAAAACTTAACATGTTTCCACTTTTTCCAGGCAAGGGGGGAGGAAATCCAGGGTAAACCCACAATGCAAGGTGAAAAGCCTCAGAATTAGCCCTGAACATTTCCATTTGTATTATCTTCACAGGGAGTTGCCATCCTTATCATCACTCCAGTCAAAAATCTATTTTTGGGAGCTGTCCTGCTGCTGCCTGAGTCATAGAATCATAAGATCATAGAACGATTTGGATAGGAAGGGACTTAAGAGACCACCTAGTTCCAACCTCCCTGCCATAGGCAGGGACACCTTCCACTAGACAAGGTTGCTCAAAGCCCCATTAGCCTGGCCTTGAATACTTCCAGGGATGGGGTATCCATGACTTCTTTGGGCAACCTGTGCCAGTGCCTTACCAGCCTCATAGTAAATAATTTCATCCTAATATTCAATATAAAACTACTCTCAGTTTATAAGCATTCCCCCTTGCCCTATCACTCCATGCCCTTGTAAAAAGTCCCTCTCCATCTTTCCTCTGGGCTCCCTTCAGGTGCTGGAAGGCCCTGAAGGTCACCTCAAAGCCTTCTCCTCTCCAGGCTGAACCATTCCAATTCTCTCAGCCTTTCAGTCCATGCTGTTCAGTCACAGCTCCCCAGAGCCCTTCAAAAATGGGAGTGGACCAGGGAGCGGACCAGGGATTTGGGTGTCCTTTAGGAGGTCTGCAGCCAAAGGTGGCAGTGGAGCAAGATGCTCCAGGTTAGCTGAGCTACACTGGAATTGAAGTGACCACTATGCATTCAAATAAACTCTACTGTTTCAAGCTTGATGTAGAAAGGGAGATTTTAGACACTAGGACATGGTTCTGCCTGTGTTGCATTGTACAGTTCTATTGTGGAGATACTGTAGGCTACAACAAGATTGTGCTTTAAAAGGGTAATTACATGATTGTTCTTATATTGTCATGAAAAATCCTTCAGGAGTATATCAGAAGTATATTCAGGAATTTATCAGAAGCATATTCAGAAGTATAGGTTGCTGAGGTAGTACTTGAGGCACATCTCAACAGACAGTGTGGGCCTAATGACCAATAACTTCCTTCTTGTTTTAAGCTTCCTAGTGTGATTAGTTACCAAAACCAACAATATCACACCCACTTCTCCCTTCTCTATGCTTTGTGCCTTCTTTCAAAATCAGTGTTATTATATAGGTCATCTTACTTTCAGAGCAACATATGCTTTGACACAATGTGCAAGACCATCAGGGCTAGACCAGGAAAACTATTTCAAACCACTTGGCTGAAAATGGATATCCACACGGTGAGGTGGCAACAGAAAGTGAAGGGTCTGGAGCACAAGGCTTGTGAGAAGCACCTGAGGGATCTGGAGGATGCTCAGCCTGGGAAAAAAGAAGCTCAGGGAGGGACTTTCTCTATGACTCGCTGAAAGGAGGCTGCAGCCAGGTAGGGGTCAGTCTCTTCTCGTAGGTAACAAATGACAGGACAAGAAGAAATGGTCTCAAGTTGCAAGGTTCAGATTGGATATTAGGAAAAAAATTCTTCATAGAAAGGGCAGTCAGGCACTGGAATGGGCTGCTGAGGGAAGTGATTGAGTCACCATCCCTGGAGAGATTTAAAAGACATGTAGACGTGGCACATGGTTTAGCGAAGACTTGGTACTGTTTCATTAACAGTTGGATTAATTGATCTTAAAAGTCTTTTCCAATCTAAATGATTCTCTGATTACCAGGAAATCTTCTGTTTACCTACTGCTTTGTTGAAACAATTACGGTGGTAAATGTCACACAACATGGTTATCAAATTCAGCTTTACTTACGAGTTAATTCCCAGGTAATCCATGCTCCAAAACCACCAGAGAGAGCTAGAAAACATATCTTTGACTATAGTTTTAAGGTTTTTAGATCTAGGGTACCACTGTGGAAAAAACTGCCTGACCCATGTAGCTCCACTGAACCCCTCATTGTGCATTCTGACTCTCCTGTAACTCACACATAAACCATCTATTAATTAAGTATTATTTAACATATTTGAGAACAAGTGGTGAAAACATTCCCCTCCAGTGTGCTCAGCCTCCCTTATATAGAATCATAGAATCATTTAGATTGGAAAAGATCAAGTCCAACCATAAAATAAAACTAACACTGAAAAGCTCAACATAAAATGATTTGGGTTGGAAGGAACCATAAGGACCACTTAGTTCCAACCCCCTGCCATGGGCAGGGACACCTTCCACTAGACCAGGTTTCTTGAAGCCACATCCAACCTGGCCTTGAACACTCCCAGGGATGGGGCAGCCACAGCTTCTCTGGGCAACTTGTACCAGTGCCTCACCACCCCCACAGGGAAGAATATGCCCAGGCTCATTGGATGTTCTTTACTTCAAGGTAGGACTTGTTTGCTGCACATCAGTAACAATGATTTTGGTCATCATGTTTGTATTGCCAAGTCACATATCTGGGACTCACCTCATGAGCAAAAGATATTAATTTTCCTAATTCACTGTTCCTCCTTTGACATGTAGCATGTCATGCATCTGATTATGATTCTGGTAAGATCCTGATGACTTCAAAATTCCTATTAATGATATTAATAATATACAGTATGTTTCAAAAATACATCTTCCCATAGATCTTAATACATGTCCTTGTTCATATTTGCAAATTTGCTTTTGTGTCCATCCCTCTCTGGAGCACCCTGTGATACTATTTGTGTGAGCAGGCAATGGATTGAGGTGCTCAGAAGGCCTGTGAGAACACTGAGCCCCTGCCAGCTTTGCTGTGTGAGCAATATGCAATCACAAAGGTCTTCTGATAATGCAGCATCATCAGAATGTGTGCACACCAGCTAAGAATGATTCATTTCTGCGGACCAGAAAGGTTATCACGGTCTGAGGGCTGCTGGTTAACACAGACAGTGTTACTACAGTAAAAGAAGAAAGATTGTGGGCTGTATGCTCTGCTTATTGAATAGAAATGGAGACAAGCAGGAGCCAGCAGTGTGCCCAGGTGGCCAAGAAGGCCAATGGCATTCTGCCCTGTATCAAAAATAGTGTGGCCAGCAGGACCAGGCAAGTGATTTTCCCTCTGTACTTGCCAGAGGTGAGGCCACACCTCAAATCCTGGGTTCAGTTTTGGGCCCCTCATGACAGGAGAGACACTGAGGTGCTGGAGCATGTTCAGAGAAGGATAATGGAGCCAGGAAAAGGTCTAGAGAGTGGCTGAGGGAGCTGGGAGTGTCCAGCCTGGAGAAAAGCAGGCTCAGAGGGGACCTTCTTGCTCTCTACAACTCCCTGACAGGAGGTTATAGCCAGGTAGGGGTCAGTTTCTTTCACGCAACCAGAGACAGGATGAGAGGAAATGACCTCAAGCTGTGTCAGGGTAGGTTGAGGCTGGATATCAGGAAGAATTTCTTCACAGAAAGGGTTATCAAGCATTGGAAGGGGCTGCCCAGGGAGGTGGTGGAGTCACCATTCCTGGAGGTGTTTAAAGAAAGGCTCAGTGCCATGGTCTAGTTGACAGGGTGGTGATCGGTCAAAGGTTGGATTTGAAGATCTTGGAGGTCTTTTCCAACCTTAATGATTCTATGATTCTAAGTAAATAAAGAAAGAAAAAAAAAGCTTTTTGCTTCAGGGATCCAAATTGTATTGCAACTTTATTTCACCAGTTCTTGTACAGTCCTCAGGTGACCTGGAACAGTCTCGTGCAATACGATCAGCTCTGCTCATCACCACATAGTATTAGGTGGGAAAATAGAGGTCTGATTTCAAGCCTTGGATACAAATCCTGAGTTCCCACTGACCATCACAGATGTAGTGCATACATTTCTGATGGCAAAGCTTTGGTTTGCCAGGATGAGGGGAAAAAAAATCAATAGGAACAACAAGACAAATACTCCAAAATCTTGACTGATCGATTTTGCTGTACAGAAACCTTTGAACTTGGCACAACCTGGGCTGTCATGTCTGAAGTTACATCACAGTCTTTTTTAAGATCCCCACAGGAAGATCAGGGTGGATGAAGATTTAATCAAATATGTGCTCAAAAGAGGTGTGAATTTAAGTCATACTTGGCACAAGGAAAAAAAAAAAAGCTGAATTCTTTCTATTTTTAATGCATTTACAAAAACTCCTGGTAGTTTATATTGTGTTATGCAGCAAACTGACTTGTGCAGGGCTCATCTATCTCTGTTCATTGGTATTTAATTATCTTGATCTACCCTTTGGACATTATAAGTCTCTGAATGCATGAAGTCTGAAAACATAGACACACAAATTGCTTCCCTTTCCATTATAGGCCTTTGTGTTCTGGGGTTGCTGGATGTTGCTGGGCCAAAGTGACTTTGGACCTCGAGGGGATTTGTGGTCTCAGATGTAACATTACCAGCAAAGAGCACAGGACCTGACAGGGTATATCAACAATTCAGCAATAGAAAAAAAATCATCTCCTCTTCCTTGAGGATTTATTCTTGAGGTTTTAGAATAAATGAATTGCAATAGGAAAAAGCAAAGGGAAAAAAAAGCAAAGAAGCTTCTGACATAAGTAGGAAAATGAAGATAAGTAAAACAACCTCCCCTACCCCACAGAAAAGACTTCAGCACTGTAGCAGCTACAGTCTGGTTTTCAATTCAGCACATCTGCACTGCAGACCACATGCTTTCCATGTGTCTCACATCCTCTCCCTCAAACAGGCAAACCTCTGGGGGAGTGACAGCATTGGGCAGGCCAGTGTGCATGAATTCCCTTCCACAGCGTGCAATCAGACCTCATTTTGACACAGGTGGGAACCCCAGGAGCCATGCTGTGGGGGAAATCAGGCACACACCTGCCCTTCAAGACACAGAGAGGTATTTGGACTCCCAGAGAAAGGCTGGAAACCTGGTGAGAATAATGACTCCTCCTGGGAAAACCAAACTACTCAAAACTGTCACTACAGAGATGCAAAAGGCCTGAGAGAAAAGGTGACCCATGATAGTGGTGGCTCTCCCCACAGCAAAAATCATCCATCATTTTTCAGTCCACCAAACAGCCCTTGCATATTGATTCTTCTGAGAGAGTCCCTTGGACCTTATGTTTTCACAGCTTCTCCCCCTCCATCTCTACAAGCTCTGGCAATGAAATGAGTCAAGCAGCCTCTCCAAGGTCCTTTCCATCTATTCCTCCCACTGCTACAACTACCAAGGCAAATGTTTCAGGCCTGTTTGGAAATACATACCCCAACCACCTGCTGAGCTTCAAGGCATCATCCACCTCCCCACTTCACCCACGGCACTCCTGGGATTCACCACTCAGGCTCCTATCCCAGCACAGATTTGTAACCTGGAATAAGTTCCTGCACCACCCAACTTTGATCCTGGAAGCAGAAGCATCCCAGTGCCAGGAAACCAGACTAGAGGCCAGGAAAGACAGAAGTTTAAGTACAGATGTGATCACAGCCTTCCCAGATGGTGTTAGGTGTGCTCTCCTTGTAATGAACAGAGATGAGACAGGTACTCTGTCCAAACCTGCAGCTCTGTAAAATGATCCCCTGTAGAGTCCCACCTCTTACCACATGCTGTAAAATGGGGAAATTGGTTCAAATGGGGCCTTTAGTTAGTGCAATTTCAAAAATCATGGAGTCCAAATAGTAGCATTTTTACTGCATATTGTGTAATTTAACACCTCACCTTCGCTTTCCAAGCTCAGAGCCTCAGTTTTTAGCAGACAGTTATTGCTCTGAGGTTCCCCTGGCTGTAGCCATAAAACAGCAGTGCACGAAGTCCCTGCCTGGCCCTTTAATTCCCACATCATGAGAGAGCTTTCAGCATCTCTAGCGCTCCAGTTGTAATGCAATGTGATTAAAGGTGGTGCTTTTCCTGGGTAAGCCTGACTGACTGCTCTGTCCTTCATCCCCTCCACATCACCAGCCGCCCTAGGAGCAGTGAGGATTACCTCTGTTTCTCTGAAAAGAGAGTTTTACAAGGAAATCCAGTGACAGGAGCTTAAACAGCAAAACTCTTGCACATGTGATCTGGCACAGCCATGGAGTGGGTGTTTATCAGGTGTCAGAGAGGAGAAAAGCCAATGGGCCTCTGATGAGCACAACCATCTCCCCTTTCTTCCCAGCTTCAACCTCTCTGTAGAGAAGGAGAGCTGAGCAGAGTAGACAGGTGAGTAGGTGGGAGCTCTTGGATGTGCAGGATACATCAGTAGTGGCCCAGTTTCAGCAGTGCTTGGTAGCTGGATTGCCA
>JAWWEV010000167.1:59111168-59157381 GCA_035583235.1 Hafferia zeledoni | reverse complement strand
TCTCTCTGCTTAAGTCTGTCTCTGGGGAATTAACTTCTCTAAAGTGATTTGTAGTTAAAATGGTAGAATTTGTGTTTGCTGGGGAGTGGGAGGTTATTTCTTGTTATACACAACTTTTGTAAGTGTGTGTTATATTGCAGTTTTAATTTTCTCTCTTCTGTATGAATATATGTAACTAGTTTAAGCAAAAAATCTGGGTTTAGAGTTGTTTGGGGGGTTTTTTTTTCCCCCTTCTCTCAGCCAGAGGCTAACTCTGTACTTGGACAGTTGGTATTTTGCCAGCTCAACCCAAGACAAGTAGAAATGAACTCTACACAGAAGAGATTATAAATCCGAGTTACAATTTTAATAACAATATTACAATAAATACAATGGCATGAGGAGAAATTGGTTTTAATTTACAAAACCCAGTATGGCCCACCACCCTGGGGTAGAAACCCCTCGTAGTTCCCCCAGGTCCTAAAAGAGAAAGAAGCAGGAAACCTGTTGGTGCAAATGACAGTCCCAGTCTGGTTGAGAGTGGTGGCCACAAGCTGGTTGAAAGTGATGGTCTCCTCCTGTCGAGGTCCTGCTGCTCCTCTGGATCTGACAAGTGGTCCCCAAGGTCTCCTGAGAGCACAACATGAACTGGCCAATCTGCAAATGTTGGGTAAGACATGAAGTAACAGATCTGTAAAGAGACAGCATTCAGAAAGTGAAAATTCAGTTCATGATAATGAAAATGCACAAAAGATGTCTTGAAATATAAGCCAGTCTTCGAGTTCTGGTATCTGAACTATTTACTCTGTTATTTACTGAGTCCAATACAAGGATAAGTGGGTGCAGACCCCATCCTTCCTGATGCAGGTAGTTAGAATAGCTTCTACTATACTACTTTCTGGATGTTTAGAATCTCATAACCACCAGCCACCACCATACCCAACTCCAGGGAGACTTTAGAGCCCCTTCCCAGTACCTGGAGGGGCTGTGAGAGAGCTGGGGAGGGATTTTTGACAAGGTTTTGGAGTGACAAGACAAAGGGAATGGCTTCCCACTGCCAGAGGGCAGGGTTAGATTGAATATTAGGAAGAAATTCTTGATTCTAATGGCAGTGAGACACTGGCACAGGTTGCCCAGAGAAGCTGTGGATGCCACATCACTTGGAGTGTTCCAGGCCAGGTTGGATGGGGTTTGGAGCAACCTGGTCCAGGAAAAGGCATATTCAGAGTGTAGTTTACATGTAGTGGGGTTAAAATACATGCAAATGTTATCAAAAGGAGAAAAAAACCTGCTGCAGCAGCCCAGGTCATTACTAGCAAGTGTTTGGTAATTGCAAAGATTAATCACAGCAGCTGTCTGATTACTTCAACACATTGTAGCAGAGGTTTTCATACTGTCAATTATATTCTGATACGTTTTTTTTCATACATGCAAAGGGGCTTTTATTCAGGTTTTTGGTGGATTATGAGCTCTGACTGGTTTGTTTATACTGCGTCTTTATGCTTTGTGCAAATACAGCTACTGATCCAGGGATAAGTGGGTGCAATTCCTCCCTCTTCCTTACGACAGTGATCAGAATAGCTTGTACTATTATATTATTTCCTGGACTTTTAAAATCTAAAAAGTTAATTAAAAAAGCAATTAAGTATTCCAAACAATTTCAAATGTCTTCTATTCTAATCCTCATGGTGATTCCATTAGAAATACAGATTCTGGAACACAATCTTTAGGAATTTACATTTTCTATTCAAACTCCTTTGAAAACCAGTGACTTTTAAACTACGTGAGTGGCTCCACATTTGATGATATTACTGCATTTTTTTCTTGGAAAAATACTAGAAAATAGTAGTCACTGCAGAAACTCAAGAGATGATGCAAATGGTAAAAAACCTAGAACCTTGAGGAAATAAATATAGAGCTAGCAAGCTAATAAATGGGTTTTGTGTTAAATTTTTTTTTTCTTTTTCCCAAAGTGGAAACATGGATAGAATAAATAGAATAATATTTGCATTTCCAGTGCTCATGTAATGGTTTGTCTCATGAGAATGTTGGTCAAGAGGGATTAGAAATGGCATTGGGGATGATTTTCTCAGATTACACCTAATTTGTTGTAGGCATGAAATATTTCTAATCTTATTTTCATTGGACAAAATATTCAAAATATTTCAGACTCAGGGTTTTGCCTGTTGCTCAAGGAGCTGTGGAGAAGAAAGTTAACTATGAGTTTCCTTCCCAGCCAACTTTATCCAATTTCCAAAATGCTACAACAATAATCATATTCTGTCATAAACACTCCTCTCCTTTGTTCAAGGAAGAAGGTACTGTTGAAAGCAGTAAGGATCAGGCACTTCTTTACTTAAGCATCAAAAAAATCCCATTTTTAGATACTCATCAAATTGTTTAGTACAGGTTTTTGTCATTTAGAACCTACTTTTGGGGGATTTTTTCTCTCTCATTGAAAGCAATATTTTTTTAAAACTAGAATAATTACGTTGAAACCTTTACTGGAAAACTGGTTAGAAAGAAGACATTTTAACTAAAAGAATACTTTATTTAAAAACACATAGTCAATTATCATGAATCATTGTAGCTGCTACTGCTTTTGTTGTTGCTGTTTTCATAGAGAAGCTTTTTCAATCAGCAGAATTCTGCACAGACGGTGGGTCTCAAAATGTTTGGAACTACCTAAAAATTTTCTGTGCAAGTTATTGGCACCTTCACAAAAAAGCATAACCTTATATTGTTAAAATAGATGTTCTTCAAAAATGTGTATATTTACAAAAGCTTTATCTTTGTTGCGATTGAAAATATAACAGATTTTAGTCTACTTTGGTTGAAAAAGAACTGATGAAGAACACAGAGGCAAGTGACGTGTCCTTCTTATGATTTCTTCTCTTCTAACTGGTCTAGTGTATGGAATTTTAATAGTATGGTATATAAATTTGTCTAATAAGTAGGGAAATTTTAGAATTATTGAACAATAGAAAGAAAAAATTTAACTTCAGTTTATAAGAATTAAGGCCGAAACATTTATTTGGAAGTGCTTAGCTGTCAAGGTTTTCACTCATTTTCAAAGACCTCTGAGATTCTTTCTGTCAATAAGATTTTTTTAGTCTTTTTATACCTGCAGATTTTTATCTCAATTTCAAGATTATGCAAAAGGATTGCTGTGCAATATTTTATTTTATTTTATTTTTTAATTTATATTTTCTTTTATTTTATATGTTATATTTCATTTTATTTCAATTTTTATTTTATTTCATTTCATTTTTTATTTTATTTCATTTTATATTTTATTTCATTTCATTTTATACTTTTATTTTGTTTTATTTAATTTAATTTTATATTTTATTTTATATTTAGCATTTGGAATTTTTCATATTTTTTTTATAACTTGTGGACATTATATCAGAAGGAAGTTTTATCCTGGCCTCTTCTTACACTGTTATATATGAAATTAGTGCCCATGAATAATTGGTATTTCCCCATGTTAACTTTGGAATGGAGGCTGGTCCAGAATCAGAGCTCTGTGATTAGCAGTTTGGCAGGTGAAGGGAGAATAAACATCTAAATGCCCATTTCTAGCAAAAAACCCCATGCATGTTTCTGGATTCGCTGACTCTTTACACCCCAACAGGGAGATGGAATTGCTGCAGCTCAGTCTGTTTTCTCTTGGGTGAGCACATGAAAAAAAAGGGCAGAGGGAGATACTGATACTGAGACAAAAGTAGTCAGAGCAGAAGGAGATGCTGATAAGGATGAATGAGAACAAACCACTGTGAACCTTCAAACCCATAAAAAAAAAAAAGACGAGAGAAACTGAAGCGTGAGGACAGGTACAGAAAGGGAAGGCTGAGAAATGACAGCTGACAAAGGACAAGTGTAAAGGCAAGAGAACATTTCCAGAAATGGTTATTTATTAGCAAGGATGCTACAAACCCCAGGGGCATCTCAGGCAGAGAACTGCAGTGTCATCGTGGAGAGAAGTGATTGACATCAGGGATTTAGTTCTCATGATGTCCCCAAGGCCAAGACATGGGCTGCAGCCAAAAGCTAATGAGCACTCATGACATGAGGCATGATCTGTTAGGTTTCTCATGCACAGCTGTGAAACTAAGGCTAGGGGACTGTTTATTTCCATCACAGTATCATTTACAGAGGCTTTCCAAGCTAATTCCCTTTTGGCAAAATGCATTCTCTCTTTCCATGTCAAAAGAAAGCTATAGTTTACAACAGAGGCCAACATTGTTTAGACTCCAGTCAAATTTGTTTTTACATTTGAATGATCTGCCTCGTAGCCTACAGGCTCTTCAGCATTTGCAGTGTTATATTAGATTAAAACTGTATTATTTAAAATATTCACAAGCTTACATACTCTGCAGAATTTGCAAGAGGTCAACCTCACTGGGAACTTGGAAAAAATAGGAAGGTAATACCAGCCTGGCATTTCTAGCACATTCATTCTCTTTACTGCCAAGGATTTATGTACATGGCTTCATCTTTCTCTGAATCTAATAAAAATTTCTTACCAACTTTCATGGTTCAGATTCATATCCAACATATAAAGCACTGATCACCCCAAAGTCTGTGTCAAAACTCACTAGGACTCATCTTTGTTTAGTCCAAAATCCTTTCCATTGATGAAGTCACATCAAAGAGTATAAAAAATATGTATCAGTGGGATTTGTGCATATATCTATTTTTATTTTTCTCTGCCTTTAGTATAAAGGGCTTTTAATTTAAATCTAAATCAAGACTGGTTTTAAATGGGAATGGAAATAATGACTACATTTCTAAGCAGATACTAGATAATCTATTAATTTTTCTTGGTTTGCCTTTATCTGCAATAAAAAAAATTGTTTCCTGTCCTGCACTTTGAGTGTGAATATGGTTCTTCAGGCACATCCCCAGTCAGGCCCCACATGACAGCTGGCACCTCAAATGCCTGCAGTTCTTGGCTCATGCTGTGGTGGGCACAGGCTTTTCCACTTACACCCTGAAGACCGTTGTGATGCCCCTCCTGAACACCGTACCTGTCTCACGGTGGGACAGCAGGCAATTCCTGCAGCAGCTGGAGGATAGCTTGGATTACCTGCACTGCTCCCTGGAAAAGAAACACTTGGACAGCTTTGTCATAGGCAGCGAGACAGTTCCAGTGGAGATCAACTTGCCTCCAGACTTCCAATTGGCTGAACCACCCAGTCTCTTCCAGCACTTGGCACAGGATCCAGCTGCCCACACAGAGGCCATGCAGGAGTACCTTTTGACTCCACCATCGGCTCAAACAACTCCTGCTCACAGCCACTGACAGACGAGCTCTGCTCCTGGGGCTCACAGCTGATGATTGATAAAGTATAGATTAACAGTGGTTAATATATAAGTAGTTAATTGTAGTTAGTACATTTATCCCCAGCAAATATATAAGTAGTTAATATGTAGTTAGGGCATTTTTTCCCAGTAATCCTGAACCTGCTGTCTGGTTGTTTCAATAAAACGTACAACAAAACAAAATAAACATGCAATAAAACAAAATATGGATGATGCAATTTCTTATTGTACTTGGCCAGACCCATAGTGCTTAATTGGTTTGAATTAGAAATTAAGCCTGTTTGCATCCAGCCCATCTTATCTCAGATGATGAGCTGGAACTCAAGGGGGTTTCTTTCCTGCTTAATTTCTACACCTTTAATGCATCAGACACCCTATACCCTCCCCAGGGTAAGGAAAGCACGCTGGACACAGAGACCAGGCTGTCTATCAGCAGTGGGATTTGCTGCTGCACTTTCCCTTCACAGCAAAAGCAGAGCCTGGGCAGTCAGAGACGATGCAGCTGAGGAGCCCATGGAGACTGACTTCAGTGGGGACACTGTGCAAGGAGAAATAAATTGAAATTTGGGGCAGTGTTCAGATGTTTTATGCTTTCTGCTCCCACCACAGAGCAGCCTTTGCAGCCAAGGGGAGAACGTGTGCACTCAGCTCACAAAGATAAAGTGTTCTCAGCTGCATTCCTGGATGTAGTGTTTGCAAATCTGATATTCACTTGTGCTGCTCTGGCAAGCATTAGTTGGCTCAAATATTAAATATTTACAGAGCATGTGTCGTGTGCAGAGTGTGAGGAGGGAAAGCATCACCACCCCCACTTACAGAGGAGTTAAGTGACCATTCCATGACTACCCTGGAAAGTCCCTAGCAGGACCTAAAATCCATCAGAGCCCCCAAGGCACAGGGCTGCTCTCTTTCCCATGGACATTGGGAGCCATCCTGTTGGGAAAAGGTGTCCCTTGCCAGTGGAAAGGAGTAACAGGGAATTCAGCACAGGCAATTAGACAAAGCTTTGGGTGCCTCACATTAAAAACAGGCCTTTGCATACACTGTGATGGCATCACTGAGGTCGGGTGACTGGACCTCAAGCATGTTTAATTTCATGCTGAAGATGATTCCAGAGACTTTAAAGAACCAGCTGCCCCATAATTCCAAAAATCACCCAGACTTCTGAGAACACTCATCCTTTCCAGCCTTCACAGCAAACAAATTATTGCTCTTTCTGTTGATAAGGCATAAATTATCCTGTTGTAAAAGGGAACAGCAGCCAGGGGAGCTGTTCTCTGGCCAGCTAGCAGGCAGTTTGTTTTAGCAGGGAAGGGCAAAACCCCTTTGTATTTAAGGGAGATGCCTCCCAGTTTACCCAGGTTGTTGCCCAGCAGCCTGCTGGCTTCTGTAGGTTCCTACAGTAAATTTCTCATAGATGGCTTGGGAGTAATGCATTCCCCTTGCTCAGGGGGTGTCAGGTGAATGGAACTGAAAGTCTCTCAGGACTGGTTGTCTCCTGCATATTTATTTTATTCAGTGGTATCATGTCAGTGTGTCTGCCTAACTATAGCTTCTGTGAAGAGCATTTCTAAGTTTCTTGTTGCAGTTTGTCTCTCAGTTACCTTACAGTAAATGGAGGAAAATCGATGTAATCTCCATTACACGCCACCACTAAATGTGCCCTGCTGGAAATTCTGCCCAGACTGACTCTCCTGTCATGGAAACTGCCCATCCTCTCTGCCTCTCTCTTTCTCTCTCCCTCCTTTTTTGTTGAAATAACCCAAAATTTTATCATTTAAAACCCTCCTTGTCTGATGTGCCTTACAGATAAGGCTTTCACAGGAACTGACAATGCAGAAACCATGGAGTCCCTGGACAGAGCTGCAACTCCAAAGTCGGGATTAATTGACTCTGGCATGTGGACATGACAATTCCAGCAGCTTCGATAGAGTAAATTGAGCAGAAGAGTCAAATTCAAGGTAATCTCTAAACAGCAAACATAAGCCTAGAGATCACTTCTTTTGTCTTTTACAGACAAGATGATCCTACAAGTAGCAAGAAAATGATTGATTTAAAAATTTATTCCCTTTGCTGTGGTGTTTAAGTACAGCTCTTTTGCCCATCCCCACTGCCTCCCAGTAACATGTATCCACAGATATACAGAAAAACTGCTATTATCAAATCCCTGCAGTGTCAGTGTCAGCAAACAATCAGGGCTATAAAATGATCCCACAGATGTTATGCTGGAGATGAGTAGTTTGAAATACATCTGCAGGGCCAAATCACACCCTCTTTTTTATGCTGCTCTCTGCCATTTTTTGCCAACAATTGGCACTTTGCTTCCAAATGTAGGTAATGCCACAGCCCCCAGAACACACACTGGGATGGAGCAGGATGGAGGGATGTTGTCCCATGGGGCCCTGCCTGCAGTGACCACCAACAGAATGGTCATTTTCCTAAACAGGTTTATGGAAGATTTATTATTATTATCCCTCAAATATCCCTGTAATCCAACACCAGGGGCTTTGCCAATGCAAACGGACTCTCAGAAACAGTTCATACTGATACATATTTTTAAAAACTCAGAGTTAAGGTAGGATTTAATATCCAGCAGGGTTGTGTTAGTATGTGCAAAAAGCAAAGCACCAAAGCCTCCGCTGCTGCAGGAAAGTGGAGTGGGGTTATGGCAGAGACAGATGAAGTCACAGCAGGGAATGTCACCACTGTAGTAAGAGTGTACACACAGGCTTAGAAGAAGTGTATTGGTATCAAGAGAATTTTGGTATCAAGAGTAAATTCTCTGTGTTAATTCTGCACTGCTGTATGCACATCCTGGATGTGCTTTATGAAGTCAGTGAGGCAAAACCAGCCCCAGGAGCACCAGCTCTGGAATGAGGAACCACCATGCTCAGCTCTGACCAACAAGACCCTCTCTTACCCTGCCCAGAAACAGGACCTTACAGAACAATATGTTTTATGAGAAAAGAACATCACTGCATAAAATTGAGTCATTTTGTTCAATGTTAACCTAGTTGCACTTCGTGTTTCCATCTCCCCTCTCCCCTTGCTGGGCAGCCTGGAATGGGTGCTCAGGTGCAGGTGGCAGAAGAAACACTGGGAGAAATGTGTCACCCTGTGAGCTGCAGAGCTCTTGTCTGGCTCTGTGGGATGCCTGTGTCACAGCTCTGTGGGCTTGCCCTCTCCAATAGCACTGTTAAACCCATCCTGGAGCAAAGCCCATCCAAGAGGTGGAGGGTGGAGGTGCCAGGATGGGCAGTACCAGTAGTCCCTGCGCTTGCCAGCAAGCTGTATAAACCTTGTTTCTCTGGAAAAGCAGCTCAAATAGCCAGGAGGGTATGTCACAGGTCACACCATCCCCCTTGTTTTATATTGCAGCAGGTCTGGGAGCTGGTTCCAAGCTTGGGAAGCAGGGCCAGGGGTGGTGGGGCACGGGGCCATGAGCCAGCCACCACAGCTGGACTGAGGCCACATGCAATGCCCTGCCCTCAACCAGGAGCTGCTCAGGATGATCATTAGGACTGAGGAAGTAACGAGGAGGATCAAGGCAGTCTCAGTTTCTTTATCCCTTGTAAGAGGGTTTGCCCTATACGATGATATCTTGCTTCAGAGCATCCTGGTCAAGTGGAAATCAACACTAGATAAGTAAATGCTGATCATCCTGCTTAGAGACTTGAATTAAAAAGCTTTGCCAATCAGCCTTGATTGATAGAAAAAGGACAGGGCATTAGGATCAGTCATGTGGCTTTAGTAGGCAAGACCTTCACTTCAACCTTTTTGTTTCCCCATTAATCAAATTAGGAACAGACCTGTATCATTAATTGCAGGATATTTACACACCACATTTGCCAGTGAGAAAAAACAAATCTACATATTAGAGTCAATCTAGGAGCTAAATCCTGTGCTAGAGAGAACTGTTGCTCTCCTGTGATCAATAAGCCCATTGCCCTTTCAGTCAGTGCCCTGGCTCTGAGAGAGCCCCTGGAATCAGGTCTGATTATTGTGATGTATTGCTGTGATTTGACTGTGCTCATCTGAGAGGCTGAGATCAGATTGCATGGAAGAGCAACAAAATAAAAAATAAAAACAGAAGTAGAATAATACCTTGAGCAAAGACATCAGAGGTAAAAGAAAACCATTTGGAGAGATGAGGCTGGCAGCATGACCAGGAAGATACAGCACTTGAGAAAATGGGGGGGCAAAGCTGGTACCTGCCTTGGGTGTCTCCTGCACATTGCTCCAGCTGAATGCTGCCCAGAAGCTGCTTGGTGTGATGCTGCTGCTGCACATGGGACAGTCTCCACCTTCATAAAATCAGCTGGTCAGGGATGCAAAGAGTCGAGGCTGCTTTGGAGGGCCAGTGTGAGGCTGTGCATTTTTCATACACATCTGGCATTGATCCTACACTGCTCCTTTTCTTTGCCCTGGGGGCCTGTTTGAAACACCTCTCCTTGCTTTTAACAGATATTGCACAAATGTCAAACAGCAGTATTGGATGCAGAGGTTGCTCTCTCCAGCAAATGGTGGTTTCTGAAGCACTTCCATGACTAAGTACAAACCTTGAATGTGACCTTGACTGTTTTTCCCTGATGTTGGTCCCCCAGCCATGACTACCTTGATTGGAGGAGATGAGACAGATGCTGATGCCAGTCCCCAATACCAAGAAGACACTCAGTTGTACTCATTAAAAGACACTGATCTCATGGGGATGGTAGGATGAGATCAGAGTTCTGCAGGCTGGAACCTGAATTCATTAGTAGCAGATGGGGACCCTGCTTTATGCTGAAATGTTCATTGTGTATGTGGTGGCACATTTGAAGGATGCACCTAAAATACAGATGCAGTTTCAAGACTCCATTAGAAGAACTTTTTTCCTGCCTGGATTGGCCAGTATATATTGGATTTGCTCTAATTACAGTCTTTGAAATGAGCCCTGAGAAGTAACATCTGAATTGTTCTGGGTTTATTTTTATAAATATGAATCATGTGCTGCTTTGGAAAAAAAAAAAAAAAAAAGCTCAAGCCCTTTCTCCTACATTTTCAAGCATTCCTAAATACTTACAAAAATACTCACAAAAATACTCACCAAAATTAACATGGGAAAGTAAAAGGTTGAAGATACATTTTTATTTAACATTTCAAATTCAAACACCAGATACCCCATTGCTTTATGTACAGCTTTCAATATAATGCATTACTTCTGTTTCTGTGGAAAATCCCCAAATTATGGAAGATAATTAAAATAATCCTGTGACTGTTTTGTTTGTATTGCAGGGAGGCTCAGGCAGAACACAGGGGTTGGATGTAACATCTCTTGGGGTGTAAAGGCTTCAGAGGCACCACAGTCTTCCAGGATTTTGTGGGTGTGTGTCCATCAGACCCCCGGGGAGGAGCAGACTGGGAGGTGAGGGCAAAGCTTCTTCACTGGGTTTGTCTGTGAGCTCTCCCTGGCACCTGACAGCCCATGATGTGCACATTGTGTGGTGGAAAACACACCCAGCAGTGGCTGATCTGCCTCCATGGCACCAATTTATTTTTCTAAATTGCTGAATTATACAGAAAAAAGGCTGTTGACATGTATACACACACATTTATTAGCTTGACACTGACCAGATAACAACCTGCTGTGTAACTAATCATTTTGACAGAATCAAATAGATACTTTGGTAACTGCAGCCTGGAATAAAATCTATTCTACAGACTGTAATAGTTCATAAAAGCCTCAGCAGCAATCAGGACACACAGTACTAGACAGAGAAGTGGAGAGCCCACCTTAATACACTTTCCAATGTAAATACATCAGACAGACAGAATTTATTTGCTTCTCACAATAACTCAGCCATTGACTCACCACAGACCAGGCCCAGCTCAACACAGCTGTGTCTGAACTTTCACAAAAAGTGTCTGACTCCACAGACAAAGGCTGCTCCTTCTTCAGTAGCTTTCCAAGGACCTTTCCTCCCTGTCAGTAGGAGAACCAGCAAGTAGCAGTCATAAAAGCAATTAAAAAAACCCCACAACATTATTTCTACACCCATTTATATATGCAGTGGTTTAAAATCAGCCACTGGACACCATGAGCCACCTGTGTTGCAATTATTCCAGCTGCTAAATTCAAGTTTGCATATTTGCAGTACTCATCTCCTGAACACGCTTAGCACCTCAGTGCTCCTGAAGGCAGATACAATGTAGGCATGTTGATTAAGTCAGTGAATAACATGTGCATAATTAAGTTGCCAGACTTGATTCTCTTTCATTCATGCTCTTTACAATTTCACATGAGAAACAGTCCACGTCCAAACTACGCTGATAGAGCAAGTAATATATGTTGTAATTAGGCCACTCCATTAAATCAAATTATGTTGCTCAGTACATCTGTGCAGGTTGCACAGGCTTCCATGTAAACTGCACAAATCATGAAAAAAATCACAATAAAGAACCTCCAATTATTAGATTCCAAGTGTTATTTGGGGGATGAGTCCCATTTGGGTGAGAAGGAAACTCAGACCACAGAAAACCTCAGAGAAATCTCTTGTATTTGTCAACTCAGAGTCGAATTAAAAAAATTTGTCGCCTCTGATTCCACTCTAGGAGACAAAGTTTGATCCAATTAATGAAGTATCATCCACAAAGCAAACAAAGGCACATGTGTTCCAGCAGAATTCCATCCTTCACCCCTCTGTCACCACCGCTGCTGCTCAGCATTGCAGTGGGAACAAACAGAAGGACACAATCTTACAGCAGTTCCATTGTTACCATGTTGGCAGAAAGACCTACAGACATGTTTGCCTATGAAATAAAGGTTTGCATGTTCAGAAATGCAAACACTCCCTCTGCACACCACAGAGAAAGCTGCTCCCTGAAAGCTGTGCTGAACTCAGGAACACAGTCAGGGCATCTGTGACTATTAAGGTTTGCTGCTTCCCTCCAAGAAATACCAAAAACTACAGGGAATACACAGTTGCCTGTGAAGGTCAATAATGATCCCAGTCCTGGGGATGAAAACTGGAATACTTTATTGAACATGCAACATGCAATTTAAGGTTTCTGAACAGCACATGCTAATAGGGAGGAAGAGTTACGGTAATCCAGGGAGGGCTTATTTTAATTAGAGAGTTCCACAATACCTTGCTAAGTTACAGAAACAGTCACTGTTCTGTTACCTCAGGGATTTACATGAGAGAAAGAGAGAAACAAAGGGTTTCAACATGAATTGATAATATTCATCTTAAAATCCATCTTTATCTTGGAACCAGAGACAGCTCATCATCATGGTTGAACATCAACAGGCCTTGTTGTCCTTAGTGATAGGATTTTGTCTCAGCCTCTGTTGACCAAAGTTTACTGTTTAAGCTTGTCCATTTTCTTGTTGTTGGAAGCTCAATTTTCAGAGCCCGACAGCTGCCAGTGTGTACAGACCACAGTGACAGGTTCTTGTGGCAGCTGCACTGGGGGCCTGAGCAGCTCTTCAAAATATTGCCATCAAAAAGGAGAACTGGACACATTTACTCAACCTTTGCACAAAAATCATTTGCCTCTCAAAGGCAAATCCTGTCCCAGTGATGCCAGTAACTGTTTTGCTAATAATGGAAATTTGGTCCAGATTTTAATCCAGATTTTACTTTCAAAGTTATTTCAAGGAAGATTTGCACTGTGAGAAGTTGAGTTGATCAAGGCAGGCAGATTTGCAGCTTTCTGTACTCACAGAACCAGCAGGAAAGCTTTTCTTCAAATCATGGTGCTTTCATTTCTGGTAGTTTGGGTTGTGGAACCACATGAAGCTGAAGATGGTCTTAAGGAAAGTCTCATCATAAGCAAACTTCATGAAGTCTTCTAAAGGTATTTCTACAACTTCAATTAACTCTCCTTCTTCATATTGATCAAATCCTCCACTGGTCTGATACTTCTGGATAGAACAATGTCTGCCTAGAATCCATCACTCCAACTCCAGACCTGGAAATATGTGGAGGGGAAATGTCTGTTTTAGACAAAAAAGAAGGCAGCAAGGAATTAGGAATGGAAACCTGGGTCTCTAACATGTGTCACTAAGCAACAACAAAATGCATGTCCTTACCCTCTGCTAATGTAAATTAGAAATTATAATTTTGTTAAGACAGAAATCGATTGCTAGATCCAAACCCCTGCCATGGGCAGGGGCACCTTCCACTATCCCAGGTTGCTCCAAGCCCCATCCAACCTGACCTTGAACACTTCCAGAGATGGGGTATCCACGGCTTCTCTGAGCAACCCGTGCCAGGGCCTCAGCACCCTCACAGGGAAGAATTTCTTCCTAATATCCACCTAGCCCTGCCCTCTGTCTGTTTGAAGCCATTCCACCTCATCCTGTCACTCCATGCCCTTGTCTAAAGTCCCTCTCCAGCTCTCTTGTAGCCCTTTAGGTTGAGAGTTACTACAAGGATCTGGAGTATTTTGAAGCATCAGTGCTTCAGCGGCTCCATTTGAAGACAGCTGACAAGAAAGGAAACACTCTCCCCTCCTCTCCTTCCCTTGGTGGCCCACCAGGCTGAAGAGTTGAGCCCACAAAGAGTGACTTTTTGTTGCCTTTATTTTATTTTACCTATATATGAATGCCTTGATATTAAAAAAGGGAGAAAAAAGAATAAGCAAGCTGCCCAATTGCTTTATAACAACAGCAATATGATTTTTCTAAGTTCCTACACATCTTTATTTGTAAAGAAGCACTAGAAGGTACTTACACAACCTTTGTATGAATAACCTTGACGCTCAGTTGAGGGGAGATTCAAATTTAGACTGGCAGTATTTCAAGGACTGTTTTCTGCTTGAATACTCCAAGCTTGTGCACCTCAGGTAAGCCTTTTCTCTGTGTTCAGGGATGTTTGTTAGAGCTGCAGGTAGTCCTGTACTTACAGTTTGCATTTGAGGTTGTTTATAAATAGCATTCTGCTTACTTTGAATGCCACTTTCTCAAGCCAAGGATCTTTTTGTTCTGGCAAGGAGAAATTAATAAATCACTCTTGTAGGGATGAAAGCCAAACCAAAGGTTTTTGGGTGAGTAATCTTAGCACAGAATCTTTTTATTTTTTGAGAAAGAGAATATTTTTAATAGTGTAGTACTGATTTGGACTGTTATAATTATTCTTTTTTAAAGAAATCTTTCCATTGATTGAAAAGCTGGGGAACCTACTGCATTTCTAGGATGGTTCTCTTTGTAAGGTGTCTGATTACCCCACAACCTTTCAGGAATCTTGTAGTACTGGCTAGAAGTACAGGAGTTTATTGTCTTTATAGTCAGACACAGAGAAAATGGCCTTGCATTTATAAGTTATTTAACTTGTGTAGCACAGAGAACAAATGAGCCTCTGCCCCCAGGTTTTCATGGCTGGCCAATGGACTGCCTCCTCTTTCTCAAGTTTGACTGTAGAAACTGTTGTAGGTACTTGCAAACCATGATTGCTTTAGAAGAATTCAAACACATTTAAAATATGGCAGTTCAAAAAGAGAAAATGGACACCATGAATTATATCTGATTAGATACTGATATTTAGTGCTTAACTTTGAATGGAACCCTTGAACAAAATAAGGTAAATTTATTAATCTCTGCTTGTGACAGCAGAGCTATCAGGAAATGAAACAGGCTAAATGTACTTCTTGTGATTCTTCTGAATAGGAAATAGGAGAAAAACATGTAGAAAGCATTGAAAAAAATCAGTGCAAAACAAGGAAAAATACTGTGAACTTCTCTGTGTACATTCCTGCTCACAGGTTGCGTTCATGTTCTATAACTCAATCAGCATTCTGTACCTGGGACTTCAGAACATACAATATCATGAGAATAGAAATAAAAAGCATATTTAGAGTGCCCAATCAAATTCTGAGGCTGAAATTTGATAAGTTTCAAATATTTCTGTAAAAATAAGTTTTCAGTGTAGCAGAGTAAGTGCCTAAGTTGTAAGAGATACTTAATGTAGCTTTGACCTGGTTAACTTTGGGATTACAAGGACATAACATTTTGCAAAGCATCAAATAATTTAGGATTATTAAGAAATTTTACCCAGATAGAGATGGCTTGAAGCTCCCCCAAATCCCCATACTGGTGTTTCTAATACTGGCTCCTGGACTTCAGAAACAAATCAAATTCCACCCAGATGTACCTACATCTGTATTTCATTGCATCACAGGAGGGCAAGTGCATGTCAGGGCAGTCACAGGGTGGATTTATATCCATGCAGGTATGCCCCAAGATTTTCTGGGTAAGCCTCAACTTATTTTCATGATTTCACTTATTTATTTCACTACCTTACACGAATCAGTTTGAGACCTGTGGTGGAGCCAAGATCTTTGCCACAAGCACTGGGAAACACCTGCCCTGAGCAGCTTGTGGTGCTGTGTCCCCAGTGGAGCAATGGTCACCAACTCATAGCTGTGAGACAAAACTGATGAATCCATTTCTTTCCTTGCATCCTTGATGTTTTTGATGGTATTGTTAGAATTTTAGTACAGTTACTACAGTGCTTTTCATATTTTCAAGTGGATTTACTGTTAGTATATGAAAGTTTATTTTATACATAAGCTGAGAGCTTGAAGGGAGCCAGAAGACCTTTTCAATCTTGAAAGCAAAATCTTATCTCCCTGAGGGACAGCAGGTGCCCCCTGAGCTCACAAAGTTTTAGCTGCCAAGATCAAAACTAATTCCCTGGGATTCAGAGCATGCCCATTTTGACATGCAATGTTTCAGTTAATGGTATAACGTAGTGGGGAATATTTTCAGAGGTTTTCTTTTCATTTTCTTAAGGATTTGGGATGGTGAGACACTGGCACGGGCTGTCCAGAGAAGCTGTGGGTGCTCCATCCCTTGGGAGTGTTCCAGGCCAGGCTGGATGGAGCTTGAAGCAACCTGGATGAATGGAAGGTGTCCCTGCCCATGGCAGGGGGATTGGAACCAAATGGTCTCTAAGGTTCCTTCCATCCCAAACCACTCTAGGATTCTATTAGATCCATTCCAGTTGCTGACAGGCAATTTATGCATCTTCCCTGAGACACAACTACCAGCCTGACACTGTTCTTAAGTTGAAACCTCATAGTCATGTTTATTTTGGCAGAAAAGTTCAGCAATAATTAACCAAATCCTCACATTAACATGCAAATGCTCAAACTTCAGTGATGTAAATCACCAGAAATAACATCCTCATGAAAAAAGAGTCACAAGAAGAAAATAAGCTTTCAACAGCTTTGTGGTGTTCGTATGAGGTTTGGGATCTGCTGTCAACATTTGTTGTACTATTCTTTCTTCCAATACTATTGCTACATTCCTGGTAGGGATCTTCAGCAAAGACAAAACTTGAGGCTATGAAGGCAAATAACTCACTTGTGTTTTGGGATTGGGGTTTTATTTGGTAATACCAAACATAGAGACTACTCTTACTGATTATAACAAGAAAGGAAGGGAAAAAACTCTTACAGGTGATCTCATGATGACTGTGAAAAGCATTACTATGGAATTCATGTTAATCATAGTCTGTTGTCCTTAGTAAATGCCGTGCTATGTGTAAAGTTGAAATGGTCAGAATGTCTATTCTTGTCTTTTGCCTGCTTTAGTAACAGCATAATGAATACCTGGAGTCTTTCCCTATTTCTTCTCTTTGTAGATTCTTAATAAGAAAAGATGGAATCTCTCTCCTGTACATGCAAAACTGAATTGCCAGTTAAGGAAAAGCAGCTGCCTCCAATGCTGGTGGGTGGTTTCCAGGGTCTGGATGTACACATGGTATGCTGCATGATGGACAGAAGAATGCTGTTGTTTAGTAAAGGATAACACAGAAGACTGCAGGGAGAAAATTGCTGCTCCCTTTTTCTCTCTCATCATTTTTTCTAGTCATCTTTCTGCTGTTTTCTTCCTCTGTTCTCATTATATTTCTTGATGTTACCTCTGCTTCATTCTTCACATCTTTATGCAATCTGTGGCAAAGACACAATTAATGCTTTCCAGTTTTTCTTGTTATCTTCTTGCCCTTTCCTTGCCCTTTCTCTTTTCGTTTCTCTTTTCATTGCCTTCCTCTTTTTGCTCTGATACCAGATTTTTGGGTTGCAAGCAAGTATTTTCAAATGCAGCATCTACTGTCCTGTTTGGCTTTATTACTGTTGATACAGCACCTCTCCTACAAGGAAAGGTTGAGGCAATTGAGTTTGTTCAGCCTGGAGAAGAGAAGCTTCAGGGTGACCTAACTGTGGCCTTCCAGTACCAGAATGGAGCCAACAAGAGAGATGGAGAGAGACTATTTACAAGGGCGTGGAGTGACAGGGTGAGGGGAAATGGCTTCAGACTGACAGAGAACAGATAAGACATTAGGAAGAAATTCTTCACTATGAGGGTGGTGAGGCCCTGGCACAGGTTGCCCAGAGAAGCTGTGACTGCTCCATCCCTGGAAGTGTCCAAGGCCAGGTTGGATGGAACAACTTGGGACAGTGGAAGGTGTCCCTGCCCATGGCAGTGGGTTGGAACTGGAAGATCTTCAGAGTCCAATCCAGGCCATTCCATGATTCTATGTCATACTTATTTGCAGAGGCCCCCTGAGGTCCCTTTTTCTGGTGTTAAATGCTGTTTGAGCACATAGAGCTAACAGGCTGATTTCCTTGCACATATCTCTCATTTTATTGGAATAATAACACCATAAACTATTTTGTTATTTTTTGTTTTCCCTGCCTGCCATCTCTTATCATAATTCATAGTTATATTTTCATACTGTTTAAATTTGTTTACATTTTTAAGGAATGGTCCCAGTCAGAATAAAGATACCTGTCCCTTGCTTTAATCTTTGCAGTGATCTGACAGAAAAAAAAAGCTTCTCCTCTCTGTGACAGTCTAAGCTTATGTGAATGTCTTGAAACAGAGTTTCTGAAATAATAAGCAGAGGCAGAAGGCAAAACTCACAGGGATCCTGAGAAGTCATTCAAGCATGGTAATTCAAAGATTGGAGAGATCTTGTAAAATATGTGCTGTATGGCCTGAATAATTGCTATTATAGGAAGGACAGTTTGCAGATACTGTGGATGGCCATGAGGTGGCACATGCAGCCTTGAAAGGAGCTCTGCAATACTCCTGAAATCTGTCCCAGTGGCATTTCAGCATTTTAGGAAGCTCTACAAGAGGCTTTGGCTACCGGGAGTTTGAAGAGTAAGAAAGAACTAGACATGTCTGATCTTTTCATGACACCAGTCATGTTGTGGGACTCTGTCTCTGCAGTGGCTTAGGACTGATCAAACGTCAAACAAATTTGAAAAAAAGTATGGAATCTTTTAAGGTAATGAAGTATTTATGACACAAAATTATATCCAAGTTATTATGCATTGTGAATTATAATTATTGGGCTGAACCCTAATTGCATTTTTTGTTGTGTAAAGGACATGAAATTTCAATGAAAAACTGTTTAAAAGGAATGTATCTGAGAATAGGACACAACCTAAACTATCAGCCTGTCCTTTGAATTTTATGGAATACATGACTTCATGCCAGTTGTTCTTTAAAATGTTTTCTTTTCTGGGAAATTTGACGTCACCAGAATGTTGCCTGGGGAAAATAAACCAGTAATTTCGGAGACAGAGGAGAAAGAGTGAGATAATAATTTTCTTCCTATTTTTCTGAAGTGCCATCTTTCCAGTGATCTGTGTTTGCTGTGAGATATTAGCAATTCTTCACTCTTTGCCTTTTTCTAAGGATCTGTTCCCTGTCTTTGCTCAGCTCCACTCCTCCTTTATTGCTCTTTCATAATGGAAGAGTTGCCTGTCCCTTTGTCCCAGCAGCATCTGTTCCCTTCTCTCTGACTCCCCATCACTTTTATTTCAGGGAGATGTTAGAGAACAAATAGTTTTAAATAACTGAAAAGGAGCCATCATAGCCTTTATTGTCTTTCCACTGTTTGATGCTTGGTTGTATTCGCATTTTAGTATCTTTTTGTGGTTTAGCAGTGGGTTTGTATTTGTATTTGCACTCCATCAGTTGAAGCTTTCTCATTTTAAGGGCAGTCATGGAGTATCATAGAATTTGGCTGCATGTCTGGCAAAATTGTTGTTTCTGATGTACTTTTGGCTGCAGGGCAGCTCTAGACTTAAAAACACTTCTAAAGCCAAACATTAGCTTGGTGAATTTACTTCCTTAAATAATATTTGTGACCTGGTGAGAAATTAAGCTCAAATCCTTTTTTATATGGAAGATTTAGCACCATGAATATTCTTGGTTTTGAGGTGTGCTCACAAGACAGGATTGGGCTGGGATGGACAGGAGGAACAGGATGGGATTAACTTGGATCATGAATACTGTGATATTATTAATAGAATCATAGAATCGATTGGGTTGGAAAAGACCCCCGAGATCATCATGTCCAACCCTTGGTCCAACTCCATTAGCAGCCCATAGTTCTGGTGCCTGTTGATATTATCTCCAGTTTGAATCACAACACTACAGTGGAATCACTTTACCACCCACATGACCTGTATGATGGTCATTTCATGTTAACAAACAAACCTTTCTGGAGCACATCAAACAGGCCCTGATATTGAAAAAAGGGAGTGCCAGCTTCTGGATCCAATTAAGTATATTTAAGGATTAAATGTGTCTGAGTACTTTAACCAAATATTTTGCTGTGAATCATAACCATGTGATCACTTTTGAGGGCATCGAAGGCTTAAAGTGCAGCCCTTCAACCTGAGATGGAACCAGCTGAAAAAGTCCAGGGGAGGAATAAACATTTTACAAAATCACACTCCCAACATACTCAGTCTTGACATCACACACAACCTGTGGCATAAGGTACTTATCAGCACTTGAAATTCCTGGGAAAGCATTCTAACAGTTATAAAAAGCTGAAATCTGGTCCTCCACCTTATAAATTCTCATCTCTTGCAGTGTAAGAGACCTTATGCTGTCCCAGTCTAACCAAGTGAATAAACCACAGCATTTTTTGCCTAAGACATCTCTAAGACATAATTCCTTCCTTTTTGCTTCGCTTAGGAATTACATGGTGGCCTGTGCCAGATACCAAACCCAAGCCCTGGCTTTAATTGTGCTGTCTCAGCTGCCTTGAAGGAGGGGTGGGAGCAGAGGCATTCCCAGCCCTGGGATGTGCATGGACACTGTCAGTCCCTGTTCCTGCCTGGATCTGCCTGCAGCAGCACAGCTGTGCTGGCTGGAGCTTCCAGACACAGCCATTACTCAGCCCTTTTACTGACTCTCATTTATCCCTGTTGCCCAAACAGCTTCTGGAACAAATGTTTCTCTCTCTGCTTTATTCCCCTTGAATCGGTGCATTTAAACATTATTTAAATGGCTGAATCAGAATTGGCAGATTTAAACATTGAAAATTCTGGAATTGAAAGACTCCTTAAAAAGTGATGGGTTTTAATGATCATTTAACACTAAATGTAATATTTTGTGTAAGTCAGGCAAACAGAGTATTATCTGAATAGAATAACTCTCAAATAATATGAACAACAAGCCAACACAGGAAACAGAACTCCATTGGGGCACCCAGGAAGCATCCAAAAAGATACTGCCTTGTCTGTTTGGCCTGTCAGTCAAGCTCCAATGAGCCTCTGAATACATGTTAAGATATAAAAAGAAATAGTAAGAGCAACCAGTTCCAGCCTCTGGTTCTTTGTCGTTATTACTTAGGTATTTATCAGACTAAAATTTAATTTTGCTGTGTTGTTTGCCATCAGCTTTGTGTGTCAACAACTCCTGAGTATTACACATCACTAACCTCATAAGTGATGGGGGTGTTGGAACTAGATGATCTTTAAGGTCCTTTCCAACCCAAACCACTCAATGATTCTGTGATTGCATTTGGCTTATTTGGTTGTTAAAATATATCTATATTCCATTCACAAACAGACATTTTTATCCATTATATGAGGACTGTATTATTTCATGTATTATACATTTAAATAGTGGATAGTCCAACATATTCTGTGTGTATAGGGTAGGTTTGTGGTGATGTCTTGAGGTTTCAGTGTCACCTCTAAATCCTTTAAGCATTTCTCAAGTGTGCTATGATGCTTTCTTTGATTTGGTTTTTTGTTTATTTGGCTTTGTGCGTGGGGTTTTGGGGTTTGGTGGTTTGTTGGATTTTTTTGCATTATATTTATTAGTCAAAAAGGAAATTGCTAGATTTTAAAAACAAATACTAACACATTTTACACATTAGTGAGATTTATAAGATTAATAAACTTCTGAGTGAGTCCATGTGACTCCAGAGCAGTTTATTCCCATCAATGTCGCATCAAATCTGGACAATCAGAACTGGCCCAAAGGTACCTCATCTCACGTGTGGTGAGTAAACAGCTTAGGCAGGGATGACACAGTTGCTCTGTCACAGGTCTGAGCAAAGCTCTAGTTCTTGACATCCACAACATGACAGTACTCCAAACAGAAAGGAAATGCAGGTCTCTTTCTTGAATGTAAACTATATTGGCAATTTAAAAAAATTCATTCTTCAAGCCATCCTCACTTCAGCTGAGTGTCATTGGCCAGTTAAAGGCTCTCACTGACCCAGATGGAGCCTGGATTTCTAATGAAGCTGCAGAAGCATCACAATATATTACAGGATCAAAGATGACCCAGGTTTGATGTTCTGTTTTGTTGAATCTTATACCAAGTGCTATAGAAAAGGAAAACTTCAAAATAGTTCTGCACCTTTTTTATAACAAACATTTTGTTTTGCAGTTTTTGTGAAGATGGAAGTTTTGTCCTTGCTTCTGGCAGTAGCTCAGAAATTATTTAGTAAGTGCTAATCTTACAAAGATCTTTCCTAGTACCAAAAATTATAATAAGCATCTCATCATGATTCTTCCCAAAGATGCAGAAAAACATGCACTGGAACTATATTGCCCTTCTGTATTCTGATTATTTTAAAATCCTTAGACAGGATCAAGCCTATAGCATTGCTTGAATTTCCTGAGGTCCTGACTATGATCTGTATTAGCCATCAAATTTTCAACATTTTTGGCTTTCATTTTCAGCTATCTGTGTTTCTAACAACTGTTTAATTCTCAGTGCTATCATTTTTCTTATTTTTCATTCACTTCTGCTGTGGTGGAATAAAAGGGCCGTGGCCTGACCCAGTAGGGTTCATGAATATTTGCTTTAATCTGTAAACTTAAAAGGGTGAAGATATTTTTTTTTAATGTAAATAAAACTGTGTACCAATTAAGTGTTTAGTGTTTAACTTTCAGTGTCTTTAAACAAATCCTAAATAGTCTTCATATTTTTTTTATCGAGATTTTTGTGTCATTCATTTTGCTCGTGTCTGGTTTCAGCATATGAAAAATTTCCTTTTTAAAACCCCAAGGCTGTGCAATGGATGTGCTGATGAGATGGACCTGCTTGTTCTTTCAAAGGCAAGATGAGTCCTTAGTTTGCTTCATTTAAGGATTCCAGGAATTCCAAATGCTCTGGAAGCATTTCAAAGCAGTGTGCCAGGGAATCTTCAAGAATATTGGAGCAAAATTTTAAAGAACAGGGATGTTGGTGGCAAATGTAATGACAGAACCAGAATGACCCAGGAAATTGCAGCCAACTACTTTGCATTCTCAGTAGAGATTGGCCCTGAGACTTTTTCGTTAGAAAATTCAGCAGCTTTGCTTAGTTTATTTTTTCTGCCAGCTCAGAAAAAATAAACTGATGTCACAGAAGTATAATATTGACAGATGTTGAAACATTAATGCTCCTTGTAAATTTATAAACATAAACGCTCTAATGCATATATAGCAGCACAGTTTTCTAACACTGACCCTTCAAATATACCCCACCCTAAAATTTAGAGGCTTAGGCATATTTCATGTCTAAAGCCAAATGAGCTTTGTGCATATTGGACTCTCTACACTAATCCATTTCTAGTGATCGGGCAGGATTAAAATTTCAAGAGTTCTACTAAATACCAGTATGAAAAACAGATTGCAAGAGAGCCAGTAGGTCTAATTTCAAACCAGCAAACATTAAGAATAACCCTTGGAGCATTATCTCTTACCTTGAAAGACTATGTAAAATTATAAACTCATTAAGTAGTCATTGATGAGCAGCAGGACAGTGGGGAAATTGTTTTATCTTAGGAAAGAGCCTTGTCTTTACGTTATTCAGTGCTTAATCAGGTGTGAATTCTCAGAGTTTCTCAGATCAATCAGATCAGGTCTCTCCTGGATCCTCCAGTGTTGGGCATTGTAGATGAGTCAATATTGAAGCTGTTCCTTCACTGGGATCATCAGTTTATAACTCTAATTCAGCTGCTCATTTTCATAGAATTTGTAGGAAGTCAAGGAGTGCTGGTCTGAAAAATTGGGCCCAAACTCATCAATTGGTTTAAAAATTAGTGGTAAGTCTAACAGATGGATGCAGACATAGCACAATCCCATTAGCCTTGTTTCCTTGGGAAAGTGACTGAGCAAAAAGCCACAGAACTCAGTGGAGGGAGCTCCAAGGTCATCCTAACCTGTTCTGATCCATCAGCTGAAATCATGTTAATCTGCCCAGTATGAAAGGTTAAAAGCTCCTCTGTCAGTTCAATTTGGGATTGGAATATAGAATAGCTAGAGGAAAACACATTTCTGCTGATAACTGTAGCATTTTATTCTGTGTGCATTAGGGAATTCATGTTTAGAAAAATTGCCAGGAAAATTAATGCTTTAGTATATGTCATAAACGCTTTGTGACATCAGGGAGAAGGGATTCATAAAGGGTACCACAAATACTTCAGGAAAATAAAACAATACAGCCAGAAAATGTCCTTTAGTTATCACCAAAGCCAATCTAATGGTACTGATTATTTACATGATTGTCTTAGAGACAATGTAGATACAATACTGGATAATTTGGGCCCCTACAATACAATCTGAGTTTTTTTATTGGGACTCTGGTCTTTCCTCAGTGGCACAGTGATTGCTAACATACCATAGCAAAATGAGAAATGGGGAGTCTCAGTCATACAGACAGGATCCCTGTTGCTGCCAGGTGTCCAAAGGCAGATCCTTTCTAAGATGCTCATTTCAGAACCAGGACAGCAAAATCTGTTTGGTATTGACATTTACTTGTTTCTGCTTATACTTGTCTTTTTTTCTTTGTTTAATTCAGAGCTGTGTTAGCAGACAGTTTAGAAATGTCTGCAGCAGGAATTTACAGAACAATCTCATGTCTTTCAGTGGTTTAATCTTCCTTCCTAATTCCAAGGGGGGTTCATGACACAGACTTTTTTTTTTTTAATAATACTAATGATAAACTAATTTCCTTTGATGGAAAATGGTCTTTAATCTCCTTTAATACCTTGTTGTTTGCGGGTTCTTGTAACAAGAGCAATCAGCCAGCACCAAGCTGATTGCAGCCACTGTTTCCACTTTAGGGTAGCATTGCAGTAATCTGACCCAGAATCACTGAATTGCACCAAACTTTTTCAATCATCTGTCTAAAGATCAAACTCTTGAATCAGAAAAATGTAATTGGCAGTTTTGCTAATGTGTTAGCAGAGGAACATTCTGTTTGATTAATTGTGTTTCCTTTTTACATGTATTCTGGCTGAGCTACAGTCACATTGAATCAACACTGCCTGGACAAAGCTCCCAAAAGGGGGAACAAAGAGGCAGCAGCTGCTCTGAGAGGTGGCCTTGAGGCTACAGACAGCAAAGGAAGGAAGTATCAGCAGCTTTTAGAACATACTTCTATTTCTCCTGTGCTCTGCTGAGGAGGAAGGAGATGTCTTCAGTGTCAGCAGCTTTGGATCTCCCTAGAATTACCTCCTCCCAGCCTGAAAGAAGCCAGGACATTTGTGTTTTTGTTTGTTTGTTTTGTACACGTGGTATGTTTGGCATCATCTTGTTGGCTTTGCTGAGCTGAGTTCTTTGTGAACAACTTGTTAGGCCACTTCTTTCATCAAACCAACTACACCAGGCTGCTGTCACCTGTTCTTTGGACCCTGTTGGAGAGGTGGTCAGGCACAAGGTTTTTAATCTTTCTACAAAGGATTTCATTTTGAGCAAGGGAATCACCTGCCTCTCTGCTGGTTTGATCTGGGAGAGTGTGTATGTGTATCCTCTGATTAGATTGATCATTGACATCCTGTTTTCATCCTTAAGTTTGTATAACATTACACAAAAAAACATTTTGGAATATATTCAGACAGTGAGACATATATTGAGATAGTATTTCAGCCCCCTGAGCCTGACCTGTGAAAATTCAGCTGTCTTACACTGTATAAGGTTCTGATGGCAGTCACAACCCCTTGTTAGAATCAATGAGTTCAGTCAGTTCAGATTACTGTACCTTTTAAGAACATAAAGAAGACTTTCTATATTCATCCAGAGTTCTTCTGCAATGTTGTGTGTAGTCTAAGCAATCATTCATCTTGCCATTAAACCTCCTTTCCTTTGCTCACTTCATAAGTGATATTCTTTTCATCATCCTCTGAAGGAGACAGATGTATTCCTTCTTTTTGCCATCAACGTTAGATCAGCCTGTGTCCTAAAAAGCATTTTCAAATCACCTTTCAGTTTGCATTTCTCATCTGTGCACTTTTTCAGGATTGAAACTTCTGGCACCTCTCAGGACTTATTTACTCACTTCTGAATATATAAGGCAACATCCATTGTCAAATGCAGTTTTATCATCTCAGACAAGTCTTGCAAAGTGACCATACAGAATTCCCTCTATACGTTGAATTCCCTCTATACATTGAATTCCCTCTATACATTAGTCAAGTTTGTAGAAACAGCAGACAAAGTATCAGAGAATCCTGCAGAACCCAGTTGTTGGGTGCATCCTTCTCAAGGCTTCACCCAGCTCTTCTTGCCTTCCTTCTTTGCACCTGTTCAGCATTTGGATTGTGGGGGAAAACATGAATTTGTTTTCAGATTTTCTGAGGAAAAGAGACACTGACAGAAGCACACACGGATATGGGATGTCTGGGCATTCATTGTAATGTCACAAATTTTTGTGCTCATTTTGCTGATCTGCTCTCTCATGGGAGATGAAGGTTCTTTGCATAGACTTGAGTTCAGCAACTGTAGAAATGTCCCTTCTATTCATGGGAGGGATTTTTTTTTTTCATTCTAATGCCTTTCATCTTCCTCTCCTTTTTTTAACTGAGAAATTTTACCTTTCTTGAACACCCCTGAATTTGGCTGATGTTCCCAAATTTAGTGTAAGTCAACATAAATATTCCATTATGTTTCTCAGCCTGCTTTTTTGAATGTGACTTACTCAGAGTCACTGACTAAAACATGTCGGATGTTTGCTCAGTAGTTGCTACTTAACAACCTTTAAATTAACACTGGAATGGAAATCAGTTCATTATTACAGTATGATATGATTAACAATGAGCCTTCTTTTCCCACAAATACAGCACAAAGTATTTAGTAAACAATTATGCTTCATTTCAGGTTTGTTGATACTTCTAACATCTTCTGTTCGCAGTGATCCAGTATCATTGTCAAGATTACTTTTGTTATTGATATACTCTCAAACAGCTTTTCACTCCCCCCTTTTCTGCACTTGCTCTTTTTATCAGTTTTTTTGGAAGTTTTTACTACTTAATGCCCATTTTGTTATTTTTCCATAGCTGCTTTCAATTTCCTGCTAAGTGGGTACTGTCCTCCTAATGACTGTTGACTTCTTCCTCAGTTGTGAGACATTCTAGGAACAAAAATGTTCTTAAACACTCCCCAGATCCTTTTGACTCTGTCTCCAGAAGTTGAATTAGCTCTTAGTTTTTGCACTCTGTGAGATAAGACTATGTGAAGCATAAAGTATTACTTACACATCTTAACATAAATTAATATTGCATATAGATATGCAGTTTGGGTATTGTTTTGTTTCTGATGTATGAATGTAATTAACTCATGTCCACCACATGCCCAGCAATCACCAATATTTAGTGGCTGTGTGGAAACTGAGGTTGCCAAGCCCATGGTTTCATTAGCTGGGTTGGAAGGAAGAAGCAAAGCTAAAATGAGGACTCTTGTTTTTCCTTCTCTTTATTATTAATCCATTAGCTCATGCTACTTAATTACAGATCAGACATAACAGAAAGGAAGTTTTGACAAGCAGATTAAGGAAAGAATGCATGGGGATTTATTTTGTCCTGTTGTCATTCAGCTGTTGTGAGAACACACACAAAGGTCACCATATCAATCCCTTACAACCCAAACTATTCTATGAGTCCATGATAAGTATTTTGCTAAATTAAACAGTAGTTAAAAACAGTTTTCTTTTCATGTCCTCAGACTTCTGTGATCAGAGGAGTGGGTTCATTTATTTTTTAGATTTTCATGGTCTGGATCCTGAAAATTTAACCGAGCTTGCAGAGTGGAGGGGTGTACATGTAGCATTTCCACCTACAAGTAATAGATTTTTTTCATTTCCAGCACATTTCTTTTACCAAATATGGATGTAATTCCTATGAAACCTGTTCCTGTGATTGGTGAAATTGCAGTCATCCATAAATACTCTTCATAATCACGTATACAAGCAATACCAATGTCAATGATTGACTTAAGTCTTGTTTCTCAAGATGCCCAGATTTTATTTAGGAAGATATTTTGATTTAAGTAGAGATGGCAAATAGATGAAATCAGACACACTGTCTTCCACTGTCACTGACGTGGTTCAAAACAACACACAAGTAATTCAGTAATTTTTTGAACAGCTTTTGCTTAAGAAAAACTACTGGTCATTGCTTGTGTTTTGACTGCCAGTAAATGCAGAAGAAAGGATGAGAGCTGACTATCAACCCCTGGAACAAGTAAAGTAAATGTTATTCAGGTTCCAAGGACAATATTCATGCAATCTATAATGGGTGCCTAATGCAGTTATTAAGGCATTAAAATAGATTTTTTTCCCCTTCTAGATAGACTTTCTGTAGCAATACCAAGTTTTGTAATATCAAGAAAAATAAAAGGCATAGTATCTCCTCCCTTTCTTCACCTCAGAAGGTAATGACTTGTTTTCATTGTTGCTAAAAGGTACTTACCCTGAGTCAAGAGCTTTCCAGTTTTCCATGCTCTGCCAGTGAGAAGACACACAAGAAGCCAGGAGGGGACAAAGCCAGGACAGCTGACCCAAACTGGCCAAAGGCATATTTGAAATTACAGAACATCATGCCCAGTGTATAAACTGGGAGAATTGGATGGGAGGCACCAGTTGCTGCTCGAGGATGGGCTGGGCACCAGTCAGTGCTTGGTGAGAAATTGCATCGTGTATCACTCATCTTCCTGATATTTCTCTCTTTTTTGGTTGTCTCCCTTGTCATTAGAGTTATTGCAATTATGATATTATTATAATAGTATTTTCTTTTATTTCAGGTCTGTCTTGGGTTGAGCTGGCAAAATGCCACCTGTCCAAGACAGAGAGAAAGGGTTCCTCCTCCCCCCAGCCAGCTAAGGGAAAAAGAAGAGAGAGAGAAAAAAAAAAATTCCAAACCAGTTTTATGCTAAAACTAGCTACATGTATTTATACAGAAGAGAGAAAATTAAGAGAAAACTACAAATTAACACACACTTACAAAAGTTATATATAACAAGAAATAACTTCCCACTCCCCAGTTAATACAAAGCTCATTACTCTAGATTCATAAGCACTTTAAAAGACACCTAGCAAGAAACAGAAAGAGTAACAACAAAATGTTTCTACTTCCCTGAATTCAAACAAAATGCAAGGCCTGCTCCAAGACAGAAGCTGGATCACGTCCGGCTTGTACCTTGGCCATAGCAGAACTGCCCAAGCCACTCCCACACACTGGATTTTACCCCTTTTGAGATGATGTAATATGGAATGGAATACAATATTATTGGCTAGAAGAACTCAGCTGTTAGTTAGCCTAGCTCAGCTCAAGTCAGCTGACAATCTCAGGCTTGGTCTGAACTTTAAAGCCTAAATTTAGGCCTATCAGCTAAAACCATAACAAGGTCTTAAACTGTTCTTACCTCACCCCACAGGTTTTGCCTTTTTTCCCTATTCTCCTCTCATCCCAGTAGGAAATGGAGTGGGGAGGAGAGTGAGCAGAAGGTGGCACTTGGTTGCCAGCTGGGGTTCAACCACAACAGAATGTCATGCAAGTATGTCCATGTGGAACAAGAACAGAAGGAGCAGAAGTACCCATACTTTCACGGGGTAAGTGTATCTGATAATTTTTTACAAAAGATTCAAAGAAAATTTGTTCTCTTACCTCACAATGTTACCACATAATCTGGGTTTACAGCTGTGTCAGTGTTTGAAAGTGTAATTTCAATGTGCAATACCGTTAAAAACTTCTCTGTCCAATTATCATTAAATAAGACTCCAATTTATCTTCTTGATGATAGTTAGAAACATAATTATTTTCAGCTGTAATTTGATAACACAAGAACATATTGTCTTGTCTTTAAAGATACCATCTCATCCCATCTGTATTCACTGGAAATAATTTGACATAGGTAATAATCTTCATTTATTGCTTTTATTGTTGGTTTGTTTTAGGTCTCACTGTCCTTCCCCATCAGAGTCCTTGTCTCCATCACTGGGGTTCATTCCTGCCTATCCCCATCCTTGAGAGAGTGTTTGTGTCCTCCCTAATGCCTTGAGATGCAATTGTGTACCATGCGCTGGTCACCGCTACTGGTCACCAACACCCCTTTTTGCCATATTTCTACCTTTGCTACTCCTGTTGAGAAGGGGCTCCCTGCACAAACTACCTTGTTGTTCTCCACCAGACCTTGCCCTGAAATCCTCTCTGATAGTGAAACCAAAAGAAAGCTTCACAACAGTTGGGCATCTGCTGTGATCACTGTCTGTCAGACTGACAAGTTTCATTGCTCATTATTTTCTCGTGCTCACCCATCTGTCAGTCTGTCTGCATTCGTTGGGTGTCCCTCATCTCATTTTACAGTATGAATTCACTGGAACAGAGATTTGTAGTAAGATTCACTGTTAGGTTTCCTACATGCAAGAATAACAACAGCAAGGAGTCTGAGAGGGGGCCAGCCCAGCACGTGTCTCCTATGAACAGAAGGGTCATTGTCTCTGTAGTCCCATTTATCACTAGGATCCCACTGATTGAAAGAGTTTATTGTCCCACAGCAGACCTGTGTTTTCTGTATCGCAGCATGAAACTTCCCTGGAGATTTGTTTGAGGAACTGAATTCCTTCCTCGCAGCTCAAAACCCTGCAGTGTTCATTTCAACCATCAGTTTCAGCAGAAGGATCAACAGAGTAATGAGGAGATCTAGACTCTGTTCCCACACTGTTCTTCAAGCCTGTTCTCTCCTTATGTCTCTGTTTCATATATACAAAGCAGAGAAACAGTTCTTTTACACATATGAAACACAAGTACTAAAGATCATGAGAATCATCAGTGTAATCAGTTTTACTCTTACATCCTCATCAACACATTCAGCTTTTCCTCACACCTCTTTGCTTTATAGATAAAGCTGATAAAGATACAACACATTTCTGCACCTATAGGTATAAATACAAGCTGAAAGAAGAGAGGTTTGCATTGGATATTTTGAAGAAATTAATGACTGTGAGGGTGGGCAGGTCCTGGCACAGGTTTCCCAGAGAAGCTGTGGCTGCCCCATCCCTGGAAGTGTCCCAGGCCAGGTTGGATAAGGCTTTGAGCAGCCTGGGATAATGGGAGGTGTCCCTGTCCATGGCAGGAATGTGGAATGAGATGTTCTTTAAAGTCCCTTCCAACCAAAACCATTCTTGGATTCTGTGATTTATGGTAAGAAGCTCTACCAGTAGGCACCTGCATCACAAGGATGTTTCACTCCAATTGTCTCCTTAAATTTTTTACAGCCAGGATGCTGTCATCCTGCTCAAGCACATCTAAACTGTTGCTGAGCTGCAAATACTACTTGCTGCACTGATCTCCTTTGCTGATATCTTATGCTTCCCACACCTAGGGGTTAATGTCCTTATCATATCCTAATATAAATTTCTTAGCATCAATATTTTACTGTACAAATGAAGGATATTAGCTTCTAGGTCCTACCAGAATAAATGCTATAATTTGAAACTGTCTTCACTGCTTTGCCAGATCTCAGTCTTCACATTGATAATAGGTCACTGCTGAAACCAGGTAGGTTAAAATTCATGTACACTCAGATTCTGTCTCAGAACATCATCTGTCAAGAATGTGTTATCACAGATCTCTGTCTGGCCACATTAATATCTCTGTTTGCAAACTCAGGCCCTTCATAAGTTAGTGAAACATATTTTCTCACTTGAAATCACAAAGCCTGTATACAGAGTCCAAAGCCCTTTTGGATTGAGTAAATTCATGTGTAAATGTCCTATTTCAAAACTGACCTGTGCTTTCAGTCACTGGACATCACTTAAATAAAAACATGGCAGAATGAATGAGTAAAGAAATAGAAGCATGTTAAGACTGTATCTTCAGAGAAATATCTGGTTTATATTCAGGTTCAGTGAAGATGTTATACCTCATTAGCTACAACAGAACTGAGCCATTTTCTCATTAGATCATCCAAGTGGATGAACACAAAAGATTTTTCAAGTTTGTCAGTTGCATTTTAGTTGTGTTTTTTAAAGTGCTTGTTCGAAAGCAAGAATTGAAACCGTATGGGGTTGCTTAAACTTAAAAAGTGCTTTTGATCTTAAACTTCAAAAGAGATTTTCCCAGCTTTGAGTAGGCTGGCACTTTATTTAGTACTGGTTTAGGTAGACACCAGAACACTCTGTACATAATAATATTTTCTTGTTTCATTCTATTGATTGAATTTTTTTTAGTGTTGTCACTGCTGAATTTGAGATAATTTACAGGGTTTTTTCTCACAAGAAGTAGATAATTACTCTTTATATCACTGCAAAACAAAAAACGATATTTCTATTGTAAAGACTAAGATATTGTCTCTTTATCTTTGGGTTTTTTCTTGTCTTATGAAGTGTTTTCCACTTGAAAACTCTCCAGATGACTCCAGATTTCCTGAACTGACAGCAAACTTTACAAGACATGATCCTCTCAGAACAACAAATGGGAACATGAATGAAAATATAATAGGCATTCATTGGGCTCCGATCTTATATTTGGTCATGAACTTGGAGACCCTCCACAGAATAAGTCAAATGAAAATGAACATAAACCAAAGGAGGTACACATTGCTCAATATTTAACACAGTTACACTCCTTCATGCTACACTACTTCCTTACCCATCCCTATCCTTGGAATTTTTCAAGGTCAGCCTGGATGGGGCTTGGAGCAACCTGGGATAGTGGAAGGTGTTCCTGCCCATGGCAGGGAGGTTGGAACTGGATGGTTTTTAAGGTCCCTTCCAACTTGAGCCATTCTAGGATTCTGTGATATTCCCGAATACTTAACATAGTTATAGTCCTTTGTTTTACATATTACATGGTCAAATAGAGCACTTTTAACAAGGACATCTTCATCTCTTCTGGGTATTTTGGAAATCCCTAACTTTTCCACAACCTTCAAGAGCTGGCAAATGTCTTTTCTGGGGGAATAAACATCATTGTCAGTTCTTCACCTTTGGATGGATCTTCACATTCTATTTGAACCATTGATAGAACAATTAGCCTTTCAGTGCTTTCAAAAACTTTGCCTTTTTGTTGGGTTTAGTCTTGGGGTTTGGGGTTTTTTTAATTTATTAACCAATTTCAGACTGTACATTAAAGTTTTAACTATGCTGGGAACTGAATAGAACTGATATAACATTGTTCTGGTGAGGAAAACCAGGAAGAAAAGAATGAGTGCAGTACTTAGTGACTGGCAGCTGGGGAGGCCGTGCAGGGGTAATATCCATGTGCATTTTGTGTTACAGATAAGCCTCAGAACATGGGAATTACAACAAATAATCTTTGAAGCATCCATGCAGAGAGAGCTCTTGGGCAAGCCAAAGGAGCAGCAACTAATCTTCTAAACCATTTGGTGCATCACAGTGTTGCTGCTTGAACCAGCCAACTGCACCAGGGCCACCCAGGAAATCCAGGCAGGTGAGGCTCTTACCAGCCCTAAAATCTGCAGCTTTGTTCCATCTGGGGGTTTTGGAGGGATGGGGCTGCAGCCAAAGCATTTCTTTTCAAATATTACTTTTCTTTCTCTATTTTTTAATCTCTGTTTCCAGATCCACCAAAAATGTATTTACTTTCTCTCAAATCGGTGTTTAATCCTGTTCTATCCCTAACTCAAGACTTTGCCTTGTTTGTTTGTTTTCTTTTGCATGAAGTCTGGTTTTGCTTAGTACCTAAAAATATTAAGTATAAAAGCAGAAATGCAAGGGTAGAGCTGTTACTGTCATTAAATATGTCTGATAACTATGATATAAACAGCAGTATTTTGCTATTACTGTCAGCAACTGGAATGAGAGTGTGTGACTGAATGTTACACCAACACTTCTTAACATATCACATGTTTCTGCACAACAGGGAAATGAACAAACCTGGAACTTGGACTTCTACAGTTCCATCTTGATTATTAATATTTACTATCTAAAATCAGCAGTGTAAGCCAGTGAAGTGATTCTTTCTGGGATCAGCCTGCACAGTGTCTTTTTGTGTAATATTAGTCTCAAACAAGCTATTTTTCTCAGCCATATTTCATATATTATTCTATCTATACACTATGGTATAAGCTGTGATTTTTTTCCTTGCTTGGAAAGATTTTTAAAAGCTGTAGGTCACATTTGCCAAGGAAAAAGTGCTAATTAAGGACTTGTTCCCAAAGATGTTTCTCCATAACCATCTTCAGTTGGTATTTACATAAGCACAGAGGTGACGGGAGTAGTTTCCAAAGGAACACGTATTTCTGGTGTCACCAAACCTCTAGAGAGGAAACACTTTAAATAAACCTTATTTAAACAAAGCAGTGCTGTGCTGACTCAGATGTGGCAGATGAGAAAGCAGTGGTCAGAGGAAGTGACATTACTCAGTGTGACTGATTTATCCAGAACTAAATTCCCTCCAGCCTTGACCTCAGCTGGTCTCTCACAGGGTTGGGTTCTACCTTCACTTCACTCTGTCCAGCATCCTCTTACAAATACTTCTCTTTTGCTGAAAATGTGGGGTTTTCTAGCCTAAAGTTCTGTATGACTTTTTCCCTATGGTGTAAATGGATCCTCACACATTAAAGAACCCCCAGCACATGGAGACCATGTATTTTAAAGTAATGTAGATGAGCTGCTGTAGTAACCGTCCTGTCTCAGTGGCTTTGTTTGCATTTCCTCACATGCCACAAGTGCTCTTGGATTTTCTCCCATATTTCTCAGCCTTCTGTAACATTAAATCACCATGGTTATTGTCTGGGTATTTCCAATTTTTATTAAATCCAGCATACTAAAATTAGAACATCACAAGCGCACCCAAACAGTGGGGAAAAAACAAACAAGAACAAACCAGAAATGTTTGTCTTTGATTAAGCAACACTTCACATCAGGTGAAATGATGTTTTAGGACAATTCAGACCTTTTTTAACTTTTCTCCTCATGGCACCTCTTCAGGCAGAGATAAAGCTATTCAGGTGTCTGAGCAGTCTAATTCTTACCTTTCTGTTGTTAGATTTATTTGAAGTAATATGTTCCCCACATTTCTTAACTGAAATTATATTTGTAGCATCTCTCAGCATTTTACTTGTTCCTGATATTTACTTAATGATTTCTGTTTCAATTTTACTATATTAATAATGGTAAATCCTGCATACAGCCCTAAAGTAAAAATTAATCAAGTATACTGTTATGTGATACTTTACATAATTTCTGTTTACAGGATCTGTCTTTAATTAGTACTTATTTTTTTAACTTCAAGGAAGATTCACTGATACATCAAAGCAGGAAGACTACAGTAATCATTTCAGCTAAATTTATGTTTGCATTCCATCCCCAGGAACAATATGAACCCTTGTTTTTCTCTCTTATTCTTTGCTAGTCAAAGAGGTTGCTTGGTAATGTAGTTTATCTGTGTAGGAAGGAAAATCCCAGTTTTCTGAGTCCAGAAAGTTTTAAGGTTACTTCAGGTCCTTTGCCAGTGCTCTTCCACTTCCCAATATCAGCCCAGTGTCCTTTTTTCCACTGATACTCAAGGTACTTTGCAGCCATGAGGTTTCCTAGGACAGGAAGCATCCAATTAACAATTATTTTAGCAAGCAGAGAACACCTGAAAAATTAGCAGTGCAAGACAGAGTGGGAGTGGTTGGTGGATGCATCTTGAGAGAGTCACCCTTGGGAGTGACTGAATTTTGTCCTAATTAATCACGACATTTGTGTATGATTTTTAATTAGTAACCTAAATTTACTGCAAACTAATTTATTCAAATGCATTCTATGTATAATATATAGATTTCCCTTGAAAGCTGAAAGTGCATGTATTTTTCCTTTGTTATAATCAGGTGAAGAAACAACCCAAATCTCTTAAGAGACAGAGTTTCTGCTCACTGTACTTCAAAAAGTAACAAATGGATTTGCTTGAATTTTCTCATTCTATTAGTGAGATGGTAATGAGCTGTTTAATATACAAAGGCATGCACTGTTTAATGCACAAAAGGAGGAGTCTGGATGCTCGCTCAGTATGGAAAACAACTTTGTTTTACCACTGGATTCTCCCCTGCTTAAAAGAGAACATCCCATTTGTTTGCCTTTCTGAATATTAAGATCTTCCAGGTTTCATTTTGTTCAGTTTTAAGTATTTTAGTTGTAAATTATATTTTAGTAGATGGCAAATTCTACCAAAAGATGATTTTTCAAAGGTTAATTTGGACTCAAATGCAAACACCTGTGTTTTAGGAGTGTTGGGTGTTTATCCTTCAACAGCACCAAGCAGAAGGCTTGGAGTAAGTCCCTCCATTCACCTGCTGCCTGCAGATGAGAGTGATAATCAGATGATATGTTATTATCTCACAGGTTCCTTTAGGTCGCCTCCTGGGACACCTGCCCTAATATCAGGTCAGTGCTGGTTCCATATTATCACAACTGGGACAGGGTTAAAAGCTTTCTCTTTAACCAGAGAAATCAACAAGTTAGATTGGAGCTAAAAGATGCACAGGAGATTTATGAACCACTAATGGCACATTTCTCTGCTTGTTATTCATCAATTGCCTGTTTGTGGGAACACAAATTCAGCATTTCATCTTCTTTGTAAATAATCTCTTCATGGAACAGAAAAGGTTGCAAAAATGCTTGGAGAGGGATGTAACAAAGTAGATGGTGAGACCTTGGCTTCTCTGTATTGATGGTAGTGCTCCAAGATAATCAATCAAAGTCCTGATTCCATCTGTGAAGGGAACATAATAGTTATTGTCATGGGGGTACATGATAGGACTGAATGTCATATTATTAAAGTATTATATATGTATTATTATGCCTACTTCTCTAAATCAACGGATTTTTCAAAAATCTCTGTGGTTTTTCAAACGTCTCTGTGGTTTGATGTGGAATTGTTACCAGCCTCCCTGTCTAAAATAACCCGAAGAGTCAAAAGAACTGTGAAAATGAGAGAAATTCTGGGACAAAAAACCTTCCTGATGGTTGGTCCACAGACTTGAGTGGTGCTAGCAAAGGGAGAGTTTGGGCATTTGTAATTCATTTTAATACAGTGACTGTGAATGTGTAATGAATAAGAAATATCCATTATGTAATGAAATAATTTAATTCAGTGAAGCAACAATTTATGCAAATACACAATACCTGTGGGACTCAGAGATCCCTTTGGTTTGTTCTGTTTTCACTCACCCTTGTAGAAATCAGCAATAAAATTTCAGAATTTAGTTTACTGGAAGTCTAAATTAAAATAATTTCCTCTGATTTGCACTAGAAAAACTGGAGGGCAGAATCTGATCTCTCCAACTTTATAATGAGTTGGTCTGTTTTCCAAGAGCTCCATGATCTTAATTAATCATTTTTACTGAACTGGGAAAATATCATGTAAATATTCATGCAAAGGTGAGGAAGAAATAAAAACATTAGTACATACCAGCTGAAGGTTTTATGCCGGTGCATTCCATGTGCAAGATTATGCTTTGCTGTTCAGAAATAGTTTAATCATAAAAATTGCCACTTGGTTATAGCAGATGGGCTTAGTGTATCTATAGAGCCTTTCTCACATATATGTGTGTGTGAACTGATGCAAGGAATAGCAATGAAACTACATCTGAATGCAATTATGGACTTTATTATGCCACTACTTTAAAAAAAATATCCACAACTTTTCCTATTACATTTTTTTAAATATAGTATTTAGGGTATAGTGTATGTAATTATAAAGGGGTTTAACAAATATATTGGCATACAAAGCTATAAACATGTAGCTGTTAATTTCTAATAAATTATAAGTAGTTTAAAAGTAAATGTGGATAACTTACCTTGTTACCAAGTTCCTAGAAGGTCTTAGTTCTTAGAAGAATTTAGAGGACTATCTCTAAAACAAAAACTTACTTTTAGACTTGATAAATATCTGATAGCATTCACTTCTCCTACCAGGTCAAATTAAATTACCACTAGAATTATGGAGGGGTTTTTAATTTAATAATTTGAGTTCCTATGCTAATTTGGAAGCCATCACCAAATTTCTATGAATTACATTATTTAATTTCTACAATTAAGATAATGTGCTCAATTTATACATATTAATTTTTGTTTTCCCTGGGTTATTTGAACGAAGGGTTAGTATTAATTATATTTGCAAGTAGCTGTAGGCAGTAAGTGTGAAGATTGTTACCAGAGCAGCCGTTCCCTTTCTGGCTGGTGAGTTCTTTGTCTCGTGTGTGGTTTGCAGGGCAGCCACGAGGTGTCTTTGTTGTACCACTGAATTCCCACATCAGGGATACCAACACGCTAAGAGTGCATGGGGGAACAAGGACTCTCCCTCACTTCAGCGAGGTTATGGCAGATTGGCATCAGAATAAAACAAATATTTGGATCCTGTTCTTGCAGTTTTGGGTTTGCTTAGGTACAGATAATTTGAATCACGTTGGTCACTGCTGGCTGTCACCTGTGACCAGTCAGGTGTGTTCACTGAGCCAGAAGGACCTGAACAAGACGTGGTAGTATCAGGGAAAACAATTTGTACCTCTAAAGTGAGCCTGAAGGAGAGAGACACGAGCTGGAGCAGAGGAACAACACAAATCAGAAGGCAGTCCCTTATGAGTAAACTGGTTGTAAAAGCACCAAGTGGAGGAAAAAGGAGTAGAACTGCTTGAGCAGCACGTGGTACCCACAGCCTTGTGTCACTGATCTCTGCACAAAGCCAGTCCCAGATCCCTCACAGGTAACAACGGGATTTTAAGGCAAGACTTAACAATTGGCCTTAAGTGGGGATGAGGGGAGAGGAAAGGGCTGAGTGAGCTCAGATTGCTCTCTGCAGAGATTGCTCAGAGCAGCTTTTTGCTTCTGTGCTTGCCACATAATTCTGAACCCCACAGAAACGCCCTTGCAGAATTCTGAGTAGAACTATTCTGTGCCTTAGAGCAGCCAGAGTTTCCCAAAGGTCTTGGAGCTTGCAGCCTGCTGCCTCCACCTGAGAGGGAGAGCACTGCCCTGCCAGCCTGGTACAGGTGAAGAGCTCTCATCTCTATAGGCTGCAAAAGCATAACATGGTAAACATGGAATCTCAAAGATGCCTGTGCCCCCGTAGCTTGGCTTCTCTTTAATTCTGAACTTAGCTATGCTGTAATTCTCTTGAACTTATCTATTGTACAAAATGCTCTTTCAATTTTCCATCTCTGCCTATTGCCAGGGCTACTTTAAGTGCAGAATTTTATAAGGGAAACCTATTTATATTTGTGGGGGCTAACTGCATTCCACTTAAACACACTTTCAGTCCCTCTAGGTTTTAGCAAAAAAAATTTCCTTTGCGAGTTAACAGTGTTATTAAAGACTGTTAAATGCAGAAGCTCCATAAATATACAGGGCACTCACATTACAAAGCTTGGAGAAGAGATGTCTCTGTGTCTAGAAGACACAGGTACAACACTGGATCGGGTATGTCAGTTCCAGGAAATACACATTCAAGATGTGAGAAGTTTCTGAGCACTTGGCTGTTGTCTCCCAAATTAAGTTGAAAGACTAAAAGAAGGGACATGGTGGGCTTGGCAGTGCTGGGTTAATGGTTGGACTCCACATCCTCAAAGGCTTTTTCAATCAAAATGATTTTATGATTCTGTTTTAATAACATTGTTTGGGTTTGAGTCATACTCCTTGCACACAAAGAGTAGTAGCGTGGCAAAGGGGCTGTAGCTCAACACAGACAGAAGCCTTGAGGCCGTGGTCCTATTTCTGTGCTTCTTTATTAAACTCTGATTTTCTAGTAAAAATCCAACATTATTGTAAGATTCTGTAATTGATGTTGGAACACACAGGATGATGGAGGTCTTCTCACCCCAAATGACCTGCTTGGGTACAGGACAAGCAGCTCCACCCCAGCCTTTGCAGAGCAGAGGCATTGGTGGGTTACCACTGGTGGTTCCAAAGTTGCCGGTGCAGACCCAGACACAACTGGCCAAACAGCCCGCAGACAGTTCAGCAGGAAAACTATCATTAGCTGACTGGCAAGAAAAGGGATAAACCTTCAAGTAAAATCCCAGACAAGGATTTAAAGGCTTGCAACAGAGACATGGTCACTTCTTTGGCTGGATTCACCCAGGCCTGTCTGCATTTAGTCATTAATCTCTTCTGAGGGAAGAATCTCAGAAGAAAGAAAACCTCCTCAGAGCATTGTTGAAGCTCACTCAGAGCTTACTTCCTCTGCTGGGAAAGGAAATGCCTCCGCACACAGCAGTGGAGTTTGGCTCCATGAACTCTGCTGGGGCTACAGCAGAGTTTGGATCCCATGTATGCACTGAAACCAATGGAATGTTTTTGTAAAAGGATACAGGAGTGGCCCTTGGTTTTTTTTGTGACTCCTGACTCTAAAGAGCAGTGAAGCCTCTCTTTAGCACAAACACATTGGCATCCAGGCTTGCTGCATTCACCCTCTGCAAGATACAAAATGAACACAAACAGATCTGCTACAGAGGCCTCGCTTCTCAACTGTCCCCTGGGTAGAACTGGGAATGCTGGAGTCTGTGTCTATTGCCACCTTCTTTAATTTTGTATAAAGCTGATTGTCAAAAAAAGGCAAACAAAACTTTACTCTCCCTGCCTGTGCATGCACACAGACATTTAGAGAGTCCTGGTACTGCAGCATTTCAATAGCTTTTGCCTGCAAAGTGTCACGCTTTTCATCTACCATTTAATTCTCCTAAATGGATGTTACTCTTCTTCCCATTACAGATCTCCATTGCTTCCATGGAACATTATTTGCATAAAAGGAACTGAATAATTGATAGAGGATGTGAGCAAGAGCCAGCAGACAGCTTGGTAGGGGTTTGCTGGTAATCCCAGCGAGTCCAACACATAGCTCATGGCTTGTTTAATGGGATGGAAGCTGACAGGGTTTCCTTGTAGCTCTGCCACACAACTCAGTGCTGCTGCATGACCTCCTTGTACTCAGCTACTTTGCTTGTTGATCTCACCGCTCTTTCCCTCCATTAAGGGGAGAATTCTTAAAGCAAGTGATACAGTCTGCCACAGTTTGTGCTCACGTACACCACCAAACGCTGCCGCAGCAGAGCTCTGCCACGTTGATTCTATTGCTTTCATAAAATAAAAAGGAACAAAAATCTTAAATTCATCATGTTATTAAAGGCAAACTTTGGGAACAGCTTTCATTTACAAGTTTGTTTGATTTTTAATTCGAATCTGAGTTTCATTTTGGGGCTCAGTAGGTGTGGGGTTTTCCTATTAAGGCTGTTTTTTTCTTTAAAAGTCCATTAAAACTGTAAAACTCACCCTATGCAGATTTTTTTGCTCCTATTCTGCAACATAAGTCTTATATTGAAAGTCTTCTGCATTTTAGATGTCTCCACTTAGTGAGATGACTGTCAGAATGAATATCTGTATTTCTGAAAAGAGAAAAAGCCACAGAAGTGATACATCTTGTAAATAAAACATATTTGGCAGCTGTCTGAAAAAATACCTAAAAATAAACTAAAATGAAATTATTTTTCTTTTAGAGCTTTCCACATTTCTATAAACTCTGTATTTCCTAATGATAAGCAGCAGTATTAGAAGAGCCTGGAAACAGCTGGAACGATTAGTACTTTGTTTGGTGAGGAGCTGCCTCAGCTGCTCTGACAAGCAAGCTGCCATTTTCAATGGGATCACTTTTGATTCTAAAGCACTTGCTTTGCTTTTAACTTTGTGCAAATCCCTCTTGATATTTCTCTTTTTAAAGCAGATGCATTTCCATATGTCCATAAAAGTTTCCCTGACAATTCAGCCCACTGTTGAGAAAGACTTCCCTGATTCCTGGTGGGTGATTTGTGAAATGAGGCTGCTTTGTTCATTAAGGATACGTGTACATAATGTAAAACATACAATATCCTCGACCACTGCACAGATGTTTTTGTTCTGAAAGGCACTCAAAGTTTCACTGATTTAATTAACCTTTTTTTCCCCAATTTATACAGCAATTTATTAAGAACTCTTTCTATTCCTGATAAATGTTATTCCATAGTTCAAATGTTACTCTTAAAGAAAGAGTTTTTGGTATTCTCTGAAGAGAAATATTTGAGAGTAAAAAATATTTTTTTACAACAGAAAATCATGAAAATAACTGATCCAGATACTTCTGTCATTCTGCCATTTTCTGTCTTCAGAACTGTGCCTGATGGTTTTTTGGGGAAAAGGCTTTCTGCAACACAGCACACCTTGTTAATGTCTCAATATTTTATTCCTCAAAAAATGTTTTACACATCCTTTTTCTATTCTCATAAAAATAACTAGCAACCAAATACATATCAGTAGTATTTTTAAATTTCAGTTCTTATTCCCTCCCATCAATTTGGCTGAAAACAGGTATTTGCAAACACTGGTAGCCTAATTTCTTATGGCCTTTCATTTTTTATGAAGTGTTTTCAAAAGACTTCAATCAACCTTAATGGTGCGTTTTTAGTTAAGGAAACAGAATGGAGAGAAGTCAATTTAACCTCCCCAATGAACAAGTGTGTACAGAAAAAAAAAAAAGCCATAAATGGGTTTAGAAAACAGAGCCAGTACAAGCAAAATGCAGTGAGCAGAGCGCTCAGGGAAGCCAAGATATAATGGAAAGAGTAAAATACTGCAGAGCTTTTTAAACTATATACAATTGGAACAATGGGCTGGACCCAGACATCCATGTTAAACTGTTAGGAGATAGGTGAAAAGCAAGCTGCAATTCTGTCACCAAGGCTAGAGAATACGAGAATGGAAGGGCTTAAAGCTGAGGCAAATGAATGTGAGGTAGTTTAGCAGCATAGAAATCAAGTCAAAATTGGCATATTTCACTGTTTAATGTACCATGTGAAGAACCATCTCCTGGCTTTCTGTATTAAAGGACTATTAGTACCACGCTCCTTAATGAAGCTGCTTTTATGCCACCTGTGAAATAATAATTCCTTTTTTTGCACACCTATTTTTACCAAAATACTGTAAAAGCACGGGGTAATTAAGTCATGCAGCCTCTGTGAGAATACAGTACAGATCTACAAAATATATAAAACAGAAATACACCAGGGAAAATATCACCCAGCGATCGTTTAATTGTCTCTCATTATTTAAACATGGCATTAATAATACATAGAACATATTTTCCAAAGCATCACAACCGCACTGGTAAAAGGGTAACTACATTAATATTAAAAATCCAGAGACTGAAATAATTCAGTCCTGCTAAACCAGAGTGATGCACTCTGTCTGGGCCCCACCAGTGCTTTCAAACAAACTCCTGTACAGAGTCCCAGTGATTATCACCCCTTGTAGCACAGCATATCAGTTTATACATGGCTTTTATGCATCTCACAGCTGAGTGCAGTTGTTTTTAATGTCTGCCTCACGGTAGGATTCAATCCATTTGGGTGGCTTAATGCAAAGATTTCGTAATGTACACAGGGATGAGCAGCGCTAAGGCAATGAACATCGTTCTCATTATTCTTTTAACGGGAATGTCAACAAGAAGAGGAATTAGAGAGGAAATCATTGTAACTCCAAAAGAACATCTGACTAACCACTACAGATGACATGTTTTTTCCCTTTTTATCCTCTTCATGATCCATAAAGCAGGATTTTTCCAAAACAATTAATTTGGTTGCCAAACCCTTCTTAATTCTAAGGAGATTTAAAACTCATCTACTTGGAGTCTGTCTCATGGAGTTAGACCCACAACCGGATTACAAGCTATTCCATCATATGGCTGGTGTTAGCCCAGTTGCTGCTACGTGGTACATAATTGGACTGTTTAAAAAAGAAAAAAAAAAAGAAGGAAGACACATAAACCTCCAAGTCTTCTTTACACTAAATCCACTGGCACCTCTGCATTTTATTATTTGTGTTACTTTCTCCTCAAAATAAAAGCTCAGCAGCCTATGAGAAAGAGTTTCCAAGAACTTCTAAGTAACCTTGATATACAGCCCCCACAATTAATTTGCTCTAAATTAAAGGAGCCAATCGACAGCACTGGGCTTTCCAATCCTACAGCAAAATGGAGGTTTAAGTGGTAAAATGGTCCTTCTTTGTGTCTAGTGTTGGAGAGCATATGGCAAATTTCCACTTAACAACAGCCTTGGTTTGCAACACACACTAATTCCCATGTTAATTCTTTTAATTATTGTGTGTGTGTGTTTGTGCACACACAAGTCTCTGTGTTGTTTTGTTTCTTTAAAGAGAATCAGTGACCTTAAAAAAGCTGAGGCAGACTTAAATCTCAATTCACCCCTTTGTAACAACACTAACTTAGGGTTGGGGTCATGGTGATGGCTTTGTCCTCTCTGCTGGTGGTGCACAATGTTCTGTGCTTGACCTTTGCAAGCCAAGATAGGGCCAACAGTTAGATAATTACATAATGTCTTTACTGAGAGCCGTGGCCTTGGGCCACAGATGATTCAAGCATCCTGCACACAGCATGACTCCCACCTAGCCTTTGTGCACATTGCTTTTGTGTGGGAACTGTAGTGCCCAGGGAACATGGAAGAATGTCCCAAAGTCTTGTCCTGAGATGGCACTGGAAGTATTGTCTCTTTAGTGCACCCAAAGAGATGAACCCAGCAATAAATCAGTGCTCTCATTTGGTAACAGTTTTCTGATTGATCAAACCTAAACCAATTCCAAAAACTAGAAGCTTGTGCCCTTTATCAGTCTCTTCACTCATTCTCTTACCTTCTAGCTCTGTGACTGGACATGATACAGACTGCACGAGATGCATCTTCTTTTTTTTCATGTTGGCCTTTTATGTCTTTTATTCCTAAGGTTAAATATAACCTGAATTCATAACAGTAACACAAACAAGAGCAACCTGGAATGCCCTGATCACCTAATATGCACCACACTGGAAAAAAGACATGAGGCAACACAGGAATCTGAAAGAAATAATGAATCAGTTACAGAGAATGGAGTATAAGAGGTGTTTGAGGTACAGCTTGGACAGATTATTTGATGACAGAACAGGGTGCAGTCCAGATAATGTATCTGCCTGGGAAAACCCCACCCATTTTGCAAACAGGTAAGTCAAAGAGATGCTGATGCATGTGAGGATCAACCATTCAAATTCCAACAGAGCAGCCCAATTTTTACTTACACTTGAATCATTTAACTGTTTAAAGTTTGTTGTGCAAGGAAATAAACTTCTTAAAGCTAGATATCTAAATTCAGAAAACTCTTTAAAATTATTTTATTAAAAAAATAAAAGAAATGCACTAGCATTAGATTTTCACCTTTGGGTTTCAGTTTTCCAGCTTGTAATACAAGTCCAAGTTGTCCTGTGTCTACCCTTGTCCCAGGAAAGTAGTTGTCCCATAGTACCTCTACCCCAGTGCTGATTCTCTTGAGAGAAGAAGGCTGAAGTGTGATTTTATGATGAATTCCAGTTTCTGAATCCAAAGTGAGATTTCTCTTCCCCATCTCCAACACGCAGCTTTGACCCTCCTCCTGCTGCTCTGCTCAGCAGTGTGTGGGATCTGTTTTGCCCTGACATAGAAAAACACGGGGAAATATTGTTATCCTTTCTTATCCTCACTCTCTCCAGGGCTCAGAGGGAATGTCCCTTCTTCAATTCCTTCTTTCTGTGCAGCTCAAGCCATATTTACCAACATTAAATAACAATACCCCCGGTTTGTTCAGCACGTTCTATCATCTAGAACCAAACAAACTGCAGCATCTCCTAAAACACAAATTGTTTTTAAAAAATTCAGGCTGGCCAGCTGCTTGGAGCCTCCCAGCTAGGAATGCTGCCTTCAGAACCCACACTTGATGCTCCAGCATGGTCTCTGTGTCGCTCACCCATCTGTCCATCTGTCTGCATGGCGTGTCGCCAGCTCTCAAGTTGGCCCGATCTTTATCCAGGGTACCAAAGTACCACGGATTTGGACTGACAGTCTCAGTAACTGCAAGTGTCACTTCTTGTGCTCCAAGTCCCTCTGCAGTGACAGCATTCCCTTCCTTGCTAGACTGCTATCTCAGGTTGGTATTTTGCCCCTGTTGGCCTTTTGGCTCTGTTTCTGAAAACAACAGAGATACTGAGCTGTGAATATAAAAATAATAGACACTGCATTTTTTATTCATCATTTTTATGTATATAAACATGTTTCTTCCACTTAGGAGTTACGTGTTTGAGGTACATGAGCATGTAGGAAAATGTAAGTGTTCTATAGTATGAAAACTCAATCACAAAACTCCCATCAGTCTAATTGTGACAAGAATTTGCCCCTAAAGGTAATTTTGCTAAAGCTGTTTTAAATTAAGCGAGTTAGGACCCAAATTCACAATCATTAGCTAAATAGTATCATTCTCCAAGGAAGTTTCACCAAAATAAATGAATTTTTGCTGGAGACATTATCCATCATGGTTCTGGGGACCAGGTTAAGGTTCTGAGCACAGTGAATG
>JAWWEV010000167.1:59099606-59111068 GCA_035583235.1 Hafferia zeledoni | reverse complement strand
AAATAAATGAATTTTTGCTGGAGACATTATCCATCATGGTTCTGGGGACCAGGTTAAGGTTCTGAGCACAGTGAATGTGGTTTTGCAGTATTTTACTTTCTTTTGTGTAGTTCCATGTATGAATGATCTCACTGGAGTTGTTTTCTGACCCCATACAGCAAAAGGCTTCTTGTTGGGGCCATCACAATTTATAAATTACTTCCAAAATCCCTGGCTCAGAAGCAGCTTGTTTTATTTACAAATTCCTCACAATTTCAGTGGGCATATTTGCTTTGCAACCCTCACAAAGCAACAAGGCACTGCTTTTTTTGTCTGAGATCTAAGTATTTTATGTCCTGGATTGAGGAGAGCAAGTATTAGATTGTCATTGTAACTGTAATTTATCTCTCAGACAATTGTTATACAGCAAAACATAAAATTAAGTTTTTAATCTAGAAACAATTGATTTAGGTTCTTGTTTTCTACGACAATCTGGTTTATGCAGAGTTGATTGTATCTGAGTGGAGAGATCTTATACTAACTTTCTATCAATTAACATAATAATTGAGCATTTACATTTAGAGCCTTTTTTCATTTAAATAAAATCGTTAAAAGGAGAAAGTGCCCTATGGAAAGAAAACAGCAAGATGAGACTGACAGATTTTCCATGGGAAAATTGCTGTAAGGCAAAGCTTGCATCACTTCTGTGGATGCACCACAGCCCCTTCACTCTACAGCTTTCATGACAGTGAGCAGAGGAGTCAGGGCTGGTTCAAGGAAGGTTTGTTGAGCACCACATGGGGAGTGAGACAGAGTACAGGGTCCCCCCATGTCCCTCTGCACTCCAACCTGTGCTGTGGAACAGCAGTGGCTGGGACAGCAGGAGCAGGAGATGAGGGCAGGGCTCATTCCCAGGCACCATCAGTTATTCTGGCAAACCAAACCAGCTACAAGAGTTCTGCAAACTCATTGTATTCCCATCTGTAGGAAGAAGTGCTAAGTGAGACCACTTCAGCACTTCAGGAAATTTCTGAGCCATGTACCAAAACCTTTCCATGCTTAACAGAAAATTCTTTTAAAAGTATCACTGGTGGGCTGTGCTTTCTGCACAGGACAGGGTTGTAATTAGACATGGATAACTATTTCCAAATTTCCCTATTTTTATTCTTTCCATTTTTACAGGGTTGTTTTTTTTAACTTGCTAGTATGCTCTGTTCTTTTGTTAGCATAGGGTCTTGCTGAGATTCTTCATCAGATTAAGCTTTAAGAGAAAACACATGCACAGTGTAGCTCACAGTTTCTTTGCTGCTTCTGTAGAGAAACAGCACAAAATCTGCAGCGGCACAGAGCCATCCTCAGCCACCCTCACGCCAGCATTCAGGCTCTGTCAGTCTCCTTCAGGGGCAGCAATAACATTATAATGGGACCAGCAGACAAAACTGTCAAAATCTTTCCAAGACAATCTTCCAGGCTCATCAACATAGACAATCATTCCTTTCACTTCTGGAGTAATAGGAAGATTTTAAGCAATATCTTTTGATTTGAGTTGGACTTGAAAAAATGACATAGCTGGGGGCCTTATTTGGAAATGCAACGAGACTGAAATGTAAAGTGCAATTTCCCATGCAGTCTGCGGGGAGAATGAGGCACTTGTCCCAGTTCTCTTAATTGTCTCTGATTGCTGTTTGTGTAGCACAGTCACTTCCTCATCTTCAAAATCACCTTCAAGGGATCCAACATTTTTCACTTCACTGTTTTAAATTAAGAATGGCTAAACATCCACCCATTCAACCATTACATCTCTTTTATGTTATTTATGTGGTTTATGCTATTAGGTTTTAAAATTTTGTTTACTTAATTGGCCTTAACATGTCCTTAAGTAACAGGTTCGAGAACACATCAGTGGGACTGGGCACATGTTGATTAAGGTGTGCTTAAGCTGACAGTTAATATTTTGTACCATTTTCCCAGCAGCCATCACTGTTATGGAAGAAGTGCTAATTTTCAAAAAATGGTTAGAGCTTGATTATTATGTTGGTTCTTTATTCACTTGGCTTCATCATTTTGCTGGCACTGCTCTGTGAGAGATGAAGTACTGCTATTATTTCTACTCCCAACTCCTTTCAGTCTCCTGCAATCATTGAGGCACACGTGTGACATTGCTCAGATAAGCAATTCTGTTTGCCTTCAATGAGATTGGGCAGATGAATACACTCTGTAAAACGAGCTGCTCACCTTCAGGGGTGACCACAGGGTTTTCTGGCATACATCTGGGAATGAGAACAAGCAACAGTAAAAATCACAGTTGCATGTCCAACCAAATCTTCTGTGCTTAAGTAAAGAGCTTTCATTCACAAGAGATGTTCTGTCAGCTGGAAGCCCTAGAGCCTCTGTCATGTTTTGGGAAGCCCAAAGCAGACTGGTAGATAAGGAGGTAAAGGGGTAAGGTATTCACAAAGAGTGCAAGCCAGAGAGGCCACTCTGGCCTCTAAAGCTAGAAAGTCTGTTTCAGACTGTGGCTGAAACATTAGAAGCTGCTACTTCCAAGTTAACCGACACAGCAGAAATCCAACTTAGCTTTTTACATCAAATTATTCATGAAAGTCAGCAGGATCTGGAGATAAACTATTCATTCAGTGCATATCTATGTGAAAGGGACTCTCAGGAGAGATCCTCAAGGTCCTGCCAAGGAAACAAGTGAAAACATTTTAAGAATGGGGGGAAACATTTATAATTGAAATCACCAACAGCATATTTTGATTAGTTAATTCTACCAGAATAATGATGCCACCTTTCCTTAGATGAGGGGATGGCACAAAGGAGAGCAGGGGAGGGTATGAGGGCAGGAGGAAATGCGACTGTCACTCCAGCATATTCTGCCAGCCTGCTTTTAAACATGACACCGTGGGACCTCTGTGACCCAGATGCTCAGGACACCTTGACCTGACCAGGGAGTACCCAGGTACACCTGCCACCACTTCCCTTCACTTCTTCCTTCAGTGTCAACATAATACTATAATGTCATCATACCACTGTCGGCTTCTTGTGGAGATGTGCCTAAAACAACATCTCCTACCACCTCATACTCATCCAAAGGGTTTCCAAAACCATGTATTGAGTAGCCTCTGATTCTGTAACAGCAGTCACAAATGAAAGGCAAGACTGCAGACAGAAATCATCACCCTTTTGCTCTTCTGCTAGATAAATACTAAGTGGAAATGATAGTTTAATTTGCCTTATTTTTCCATGGCTTTTTGTTGTTGTTATTTCAATTATCACAGCAGTTCTGTCTGGTCATGCATCTGAATGTGCTGCACATGGTTCCTGCCCCAAGGAGCTGACAACAACAGGGCAGGAAACCACGGATGGGCAGAGCACAGCACACCACAGAGAAGGAAATAATAAAATAAGCCAGGTTAACATGAGTTTTGGGATTCTCAGAATACCTGAAGTTTCATCCTGAAGAAAATAAAACTCTATTAATAATACAGTGCCAGTTTCAGATCACTTAAGCTAACTTTGTTTTTCCCCATAAAAAGAAAGCTAAAGCCACATAAAATGTGAATTTTCTTTAAAACCCTTAGTCTAGCAACAAAGAAAGAGAATAAAGATGTTTTTAAAATGAGAGCTTTTGCTTTAAATATAGCATTCAAAATGAAAAGTATTAAGTGTTTTTTGTTCTTTATCTTAAATAACATGTTAAGGGGTTTCTTAGCAGTATTGGTGGCAATGGGAAGAAGTCAGGGTTAACTTGGCAGAAACCCCAACCCACACTTAGCTGTTCCCTATTGTAACAGTGAACAAAGCTTTTATTAACATCTTACCCCTTGTTGGGCGCAAAAGTCCCTTTCCAACACAACAGGAGCCTTGAGCCTTCAATTTGCAGCTCTGTGGAGAGGATTTATGCCTTCAGGTTTGGCATGTTGTTCAGCATTTGTTTACATTTATCCCCATCAAAAGTTATCTATGAGAAGCAGAGATGTCTTAAAAATTGTATTTTTTAAATAAATCACCCTGTACCCAGTGTGTGCTCATCTCAAACTGGGTGTCCTTGCCCCCAATTCTCAGCATCAACCCAAACTCCATCTGATTAATTCACTGCCTCTTGAGCACACACTGTATTGCCCATTCTTGCTCCTTGCTGGGTTTAAGATGAGGCAATTTTGGAAGAACAATCTGCTGTCACCTGTGCATTTAACAGTCCCCTTTACAGAGAATCCTGCAGTTTGCAGTCCTTCCCAGCGAGGTGGTGATGGCACCCAAGGCATTTGGCTTCTCCTCACTCAGACCTGCCTCACAAGCACAAGACCTTCTGTTTGCCTTGAGCCCTAAGATCAGCGTTTCTCATGTGTCAAGGTTTCCTAGTCCACTTTAATATCCAAATATGTCAGCATTTCCTGATGCATTTTGTGCTTTGCTCCAAGGGCACAAGAGCGTGTTGTGGGAAATGTGTTCCCTTCCTTCATGGAAACAGCCTCTAACCTTGTCCGATCTGCTGGCTCACCCTCCAGGGAAATGCACCTCTGTGGCCTCAGGGCCCTGTAAAGAAGCATCCCCTGTGCTTTTTGTGTCCTTTCAAGCACTTGGTCTCACTGAAAAGACGGAAACAAAGAGATTGCTGTACTTTTTCAAATGGGAATCCAGAAAATCCCACTTGTTTTGCATGGATTTATAGCAAATTTAGATTTTTTTTTTTAACAAAGCGAACTGCAATTTCTCAGCTTCTTCACCAAGGTCTGTGTTTCCAGTTTGTGTTCCAGCTGCTGTAAAATAGGGAAGAAAAGGGGCTGCTCTCCTACCTCGAGAGGGCACCACAAGACAGTTGAAAAAAGGAATGGAAGCAAACAAGCTTTACCTCAGGCACCAAATATTCCTGTCATGAGGATGTTCAATTACAGTAATTAGCAATAATCACATAAGCAACAGGAGCTTCCCTTACCTCCCTTCACCCCTCGGAAGAACAGAGTCTGCCTCATTAAAACCTCCGTTTCCTCCTTAATCCCAGGGACCCGTTCATGGGTGCTTCCTTCAGAGGGAAGGGAGGAAAACCAGAGGACCTGGATGCACCAACGCAGCTTCCCAGTGCTGCTGCCAAGATGCTGGGTCAGTGTGTTAACTGCAAAAGGAAAACAACGTATTAAGCATCATCTGACTTCAAAAGATAAACTTTAAAAGCGGGGAAAGTGTTAAACATTAACAGGACTATTAAACATACGGTGTGACAGCAGCAACACTTTCAGTAACGACTCTGACCTACTTACAAGAGAGGAGTGCTATCTGTGAAGCAGTATTTGGGTTTTTTATAAATGTTTTCTCTCCTACAACCTGGTATCCAACCAGCTTAGCTGGACAGCACCTCATTTGCAGGGGGAATGCTGAATTTTAGCAGATTTACTGAAGGTCACATGAAACTGTGTATGTTTAAAGAAAAGAGTTTTTGACTTTTTTAGCCTGAACACATCTTAATCCAGTATCTTAAACTTAAGGCCATCCCTCCACCCTCCAAAGTGAAGCATCCCAAAGGGGAGGCACAGGGCACTGCACTTGCAGGGAATGCAGACAGCAAGGCAGCCCCAGGCAAGGCTGAGCTGTGTCCAGACACACAAGGAATGGAGATGAGAGGTTAAAATCTGCAGCCCAGATCTCCGTGTAACACAAGTGACTCATCCTACCATGTCATGAATACCTTCCACCCTGACCTGCTCCAACAGTGAAGTCAGGGGTGAGCAGATAAATTGTAAATAATAATTAATTAATTTTAGCAACATTTCCACTTCCTTTCTTTGCTACATTTCCTTTATAATATTGTTGTTCTAGTTGCATACCTTCTTGACAAATCTAATTTTTGGTGCTGTTGATAAATTTACAACATACAAAGAAATTTCATAAAAGAAAACACACAAAGTCATTTCAGACCAAAGAAGTAAATTAAACAAAGTAATAAAACTATATTAATCTGTTAAAACTACTCAGTGAGTTTGGGTAAACAAAGGTAGAGGGTTTTACATGTGCTTCCATTTCTCAGTGTGGATGAAAGAACAGGCCTGTATATTCTTGATCTCCAAATGCTTGAAAATAAATGCTGCCTCCAACACAAAGGCATCTTCCTCACTGACTCCCCAGCAACCAGGATTGTGCTCTCAATGTCCTTAATGCATTGCCTGAGACAACCAATATAGACTGGAAAGTCTGGATTCAAGGCAAAAGCCAAAGTAACAAATGTCACACTTGGGTGTAAATCCATGTTGTGAATTGATGACTGTCCCATGTGAATGGAAAAATAAAGGAGAAAAACAGGAGTTCTCAGCTCCATTAGGCTCTAGGACCCTTCTATCCCCAAAATAACACACGGCATGATAAAGGTGAGTAAAAAATTGGACATATTTAGGGTATTTCTCATGGTGATTCCAGACAGTGCCATTTCACAGCCAGCATTTTTCTGTGTCCTCTGTACTCAGGAAACCACACAGACACTCAGCATTCTCACCACTGGTGAGCTGAGTGCACAGGTGGTGAGACTTTGCTGTTGGAAAGAACCACCATGCAGAAAAAGAGCAGTATACAGAGGAAAATAAGAATTTCAGCTACAAAGATACGCAGAAAATAAGTGGTTCATTCATAACCATGAAGATTCAATTTATACATTTATTTTGTGGCAGCATTGCTGTCATTGAAACAGAAATGCTACAAATGGAACATTTTAGGACTCAAATTACAATGCGAAGAATGAAATAACTGCAGTTGCCCGTTTCTGTACAGATTTACACAGGTAATCCTTGCAGGGATTGCTTTTGTCCCTGTTTCAGATTTCTGACAGCCTCCAGAGCTCTGGATGATGACATGGTCTTACAGATGTGAGGGTTATGAGTTGAAAAATGAGACAACTAATGATGTGTGGATTTTGTGGGGACCTCAGATACTTCAATCTTCATTCCTCCAGATCTGTCCCAAGCAGTTCCTTATAAAGATTTCCAAATGACAAACAGCAATCTCATAAAGGCCAACTCAGAGAATTGCATAATACTGCACAAAGGGATTAATAACCCCATGTACCAGTACAAGATGAGGCCAATTAGTTAAAAAGGAGCTTTACAAGGAAAGCTCTGGGGGTCCTGGTGGACAGCAAGCCAGTAAGGTGACCTTGCAGCAAAGAGGGTCAATGGCTTCCAGGGCTGCATTAGGGAAAGTATCTACAGCAGGTCAAGGGAAGTGATCCTTCTCCTCTTCTCAGCACTAGAGGGGGTCACATCTGCAGTGCTGGGTCAGGTCCTGAGCTTTCCAATAGAAAAGAGACATGGACATACTGGAATGAGTCCAGCAAAGGGCATGATGATGGTTAAGGGACTGGAGAATCTGTTATCTAAGGAGAGACTGAAGGAGCTGGGACTGCTTGGTCTGGAGAAGGTCAAGAGAATTGTATTAATGTATATAAACATGGGATGTGATGGAGCAAGAAGGCAGGGACAAACTCTTCTCTGTGGTGCCTACTAAGAGAACAAGACAATGCAATGGACATGCATTGCAATAGAGGAAACTCCATTTAAATATGAGAAGTTTATCCTGGGAAGGAAATCAAACACTAGAAAAGGTTGCCCAGAGAGGTTGTGGAGTCTCCATCCTTGGAGATACTCAAAATCTGACAGCAGAACACAGCCCTGAGAAACCTGCTGTAGTTGACTCTGCTTTGAGCAGAACTTGGACTAGACAACCTCCAAAGTTCCCTCCCAACCTCAACACTTCTGTGATTCTGTGACTGCCTTGCCAGGGTTTTTTTCCAAAGTTATTGATGTGTTTTGAAACAGGAAGAGCCACAAGCTGTATCAACAAACTTTTGTGACTGGAAAAGCTGAATTAATTGCTAGAATCACACCAGTCAGCTGGAGAGAACGAGAGTTTGTGTTCGATGGCCTGCCAAGGTAAACATTATTGTTGCAGAATCTGAGCTGTAGCCGTGGGCTGTCCACCAGAGTTCTTGATGTGCCTCCAGAACAGGGACACTGTTAGACACAGTATCAGCAACCTGATAAGGGCTGCATGTGGGGGCAGTGGGAGGGGCTGCCTGAAATGGGGATGGAGCCTGTGCCACCAGTTCTCCTGCACCAAAAGGGTTGTGGATCATTTAGCGTGGACAGAAAATCACCCTATAACAAACAAGTGCCAGATGTGGGAAAGAGCTATGGAGATGGTTCCAAAGCACCAGGAGAGAGGCCTGGTAGAGATGGCCTTCTTGTACTCTGGGGTAAAATAACAGCAGCCCCCAGATGCTCCTGTCCATTTCTAGTCTTTCACCCAGCCCCTGAATGAGAAGCATTTCACGAAAATTCACTTCATCAGGAATATTGTGCTATTTATTCCATGACTGTCGAGTGGGAGCAATGGCCAGGCACCACAGCAGGAAGAGGTAAGGGATAAGCAAGACTGAACACAGCTGGAAGGGGTGGGCTGGCAGACCCGTGTGTATTTGTTGTGGCAGGAGAGGAAGAGGATGAAGAGTTGGCTCCTGTTAGCACCCCATGGTGCCATGGGCATGGGGGACAGTGCCCTGGGGACACCACACTGCAGGGCAGCCATTTCCCACCACCAAAAGGGTGGAACCATCCAAACCTCTTTCACTGATGGAAAACAGGAATGGAGAAAAAACGGTCCCTCCCTTCCATTTCCTGGTTAAGGGATGAGCTGTTTGGTAACAGTAAGGGAGATTCTCTTGCCAGCTTTGCCTGTTTGGCAGAGGACTTTTTAAAGCTCCAGTCCCTGGAATACATTTAAACTTTTTTTTTTCCAGAAAAATCAATGAAAATACAATTCCTAAAGACACAGAGCTGAGAAGCAACACTCCCCACATCTCAAAATATTTCAACCCAGTTTTTAAGTCCATCATGTAAGTTAGGGGAGGAGGTCTACCTAATTATTTCATCTGCAAAGACAGACGAAAATACTATTCTAAAGTACATCAAGTGTATTCCAAAGCCCAATTTTAGGTCTAATAGTGTGGTCTGTTACATCAGTCATCACATGGTTTTAGGTTTCACAGATTCAATTGCAATGCTTGTCTGCCCCCTTCTATAATGATGACATGAAATGAAACAAACTGGAGCTCGATACTACGGAATGATTTGTTTTGAAAAATGATTGCACATTTTTAATCACGTTTGCCATGGTTAGTTATGTAGACCGGTTCAAGAACAAAATTAATCTTTAGGTTGGCTTTATTTTTCATTTTGCAATATACTATGTCTCTAAATGTTGAACTATAATTTATTTGTAACCACGGTGGTGGTTTTGTAGTGCACTCGATAAACATCCAACAAAGGACGTCCTCTGCATTTTGTTACTGCTCAAGCAGTTTTCACTTCAAACCATGTTATTCTTTACTCTTTGCTTTCTCGTCCAGTTCTGCACATCAGATGTCTATAATTGCCATCCTCCAAATTGCAAACACAGCCTGTTTATTTCTCACATCCAAAACGGGAGCACAAGAATAAAGGCTGACTAAGACAAGTGCAATTGCTGTTCACTAGAACAATCCTGTGAGATCCAAACATAGCAAAGTTTGTAAGCACATATTTAATTTAAAACATGTTAGTATTTCCATTGCCTATGAAAGAGTATGTTTTATATTAAGGCTTCTATAGAAATTCTCACACTTGAATTATACACAGACTTTCACTGGATCAAAGTCTGAGCACCTCACAAACTGAGCAGACCCACTGCACAGAAATTAAATTCTTTTACTGTCTTTCATTGTAATAGACTCAAACTCCAATTTAAGATTTAAAATGGAGAGCAGAAATATGACATAGTTATTAAGTGAAATTTCAGATATAAGGGTTTTTAATCTGCAAAAAGCTTCACTGGCAGTGGTTTGTTCTTAGCAAATTACCTGTGACAAGTCAGGATTTCACTGATCAACCACTCAAATATTCAGTGTCTGTTCAGAGGAGTATCTAAAAACTCATCATGCCCAGTCCTTGACGAGGAACAAGAATTCAATTCAAACTGAAAAGAGGCAGTGCTGGGAGAGGTTCTGACATTCAGAAAGGGTAGAAGGATAAAAGAGAGAGAAAAATGACAGACTCAGTCTGCACCATTACTAAAATTAGATCACTTCTTTTGTTCTCCTGAACCTTCTGCTCTATTTGCCAGGAACCATATTAGCAACAGAAACTGTGAGAATCTGTCCAACCTTGTTAGAGAAGCTGGACACAAAGAAATTATGAAAATCATTTCTAAATGTACTTGCACATAAAAAGAAAAAAAAAGGCAGAGTTTTAGAATTCTGCAAGATTAGATCAAAACTCACGTCAGAAAAGGTGGGCATCAAACTAACAAAGCTTAATTAACAGTATTGCAGTGTGCTGAGCACCAGCACAGCACAGGACTTTACCATTTGTTACTCTGCATATTGTTTAACTACTTAGGACAAACCTGGATAGTCTTAATCAGAGTCTGAGCTCGTCTCAAGAGCAACCAGTTCACCCAAAATGCTGCTCTACTATCTAAGCATACTGTGCAATATTGCAAACCCAAGAGAGCTGTGAAGGGTCAGTTCTGCTCCTGGGAAGTATTGGGATGGTTGGCAGTGAATCCTTGCTCTATGTGGATCCCAATAGTCTGCAATGCTGTAGGGACAAGAGATCATTGTGATGGATACCAAGGCATGGCTGAACTCCTCAACATTGTGGGAATTTCACATGAGAATCCTCACACAGAGATCTTCTCTCGTTGGTCGGCTTTTTTTAAGACATAATTAGAAGCAACAGGTAAGGACTAAGTAATACTTTAAGTGAAGCACGCAAGGGAAATGCTTATCCTTGTGTGATGGGATCAGGCTCCTTCTTTTGCCTGATTTTCCTAGAATAGCAGGTAATGGCTCTTCCATAGCTTTGTCCGTAGCCTCATGGTTAGGACATCTTTCAGGAGCAGCACAGTGAGCTAAGAAGATCCTTGGTCTTCTTCCTCTTGGGGTGGGCAGCAACCAGCCCCCCTCACACAAGGCAGTTCCTGGCACCACACCACTGCTTTTTAGTCCTTTTTAAGCAGGTCCTGCCCCCCCTAGGGACATTCCTTCTCCAAGTGAATCAAGGCACTTGATATGCCACCACTAATCAGTCGCAGTAAGACAGCAGCTCAGACCTGCTCCTGGAAAGATGTTTCCTAATGACCAGCGTGGCAGCTCTCCACTCGGTGAGCATCCAGCTTCCTCCAGAGATACCTCCTTTGCTGTGTTCCCAGTATTGCACAAAGCCCAAATGTCTCACTGAGATCTCTGAATTTTCTTGGTCAAGAATAGTTTTTAAGCCGTTGCACAGCTGGATGCTGGATGGTGGTGATCCAAGCCTAGTCTGTAACAAGTAGCATGAGTGTACAGGCAGAAAGGGACCTGGGTTACTAATTGACAGAAAGCTCAACATGAGCCAACAGTGTGCCCAGGTGGCCAAGAAGGCCAATGGGATCCTGGCCTGGATCAAAACTAGCATGGCCAG
>JAWWEV010000167.1:59087028-59099506 GCA_035583235.1 Hafferia zeledoni | reverse complement strand
CTGGAGTTGGCCCAAGGGTTGGACTTGATGATCTCGGAGGTCTTTTCCAACCCAATCGATTCTATGATTCTATGATTTTTAATTGGGTAAAGGGCTCAGGGACACAGGACACGCTGCCCCATAGGTGACAGAAACATTCCTACAAACTGTCCTGGAGCTCCAGCAGGACAGGGTTGTGTGTGCTGGAGTACAGAGTCTCGCACACGATCTGTCTCCGTTTATAACCACAACAGGCCACGGACTGTGGTGTAAATGACAACTGTGAAGGCTGCATGGCCACAGGACTATTGCACCCTGTCAAACTAAAGATGCAGAATATCCCCCAGTCAATCCTGGGTTGTCACTTACGATTCTAGTAGTACACAAATTTGCAATTTGTAATTCTCTCTCTGTCCCTTTCTCCTCAAATCACTGACAGATTCTCAAAACACAGCAATCGAAAGAGACTTCCAAGGGAAGTGAGTCTTTCCCAAAACATAAAATATTTAACTGGAATGCTTCCAGAATCAAGATGTCTTCAACATTAGATGCAAAGAGGGGAAATAAAGGAAAACCTTGCTGTGTTAAACAACAAAAAGAATTAAGCTCCTAACTCCTAATTTGATGAATATCCTACACAAACTAAAAGGAAATCTGCAAACTCAGACTGTTTTATCCTTCACCAGGAGCAGTATTGGAAAAATGCTATCATTATATACAAAATTAAATTGATAAGAAATACTTTGGTATTTTAATGCTGTACAAAATAGCTAGATAGCAATTTTGAAATTACTTAAAGCATATACTTAGCTGTCATACAGGGAGGGCAGCTGAATGGGAGCTGATACTTCAGCTGATGAAACTCATTACATGGATGTTACCCTTGAACTCTCAATGGTTGCTCTGGAATGTCACCAAAAGCCTTTGCCTTTGGGAAAACATAGGTATCTTCCACGTGCAGGAATGGAGTACCTTTCCATAAAGTTTATTTTAAAGGGATACAGTCATCCAGAAAGAGTGAGCTCCTTTGCATGTTTTTCTGCCAGCCTAAGGCCATGTGTCGAAAGGCATCACTTCCAAGCGAACCATAGGAAAGTAGTCATGGATAACACACATCCAGCACACGGAGCTTTCCACAGCTACACACACAGACATATTCCTGTAGGATGCAGGACAAATAGACTGAGTAAAACAATGAGTCAGATTTCACTCTGACATCTTCTGTCTGGGAATGCCAGCCTATAGATTGCAATCTAACAATAATTAACTTCTGGCATCAGGAAAAAGAGAATAAGCAATTCCATGATCTAATTTGAAAGTAAACTTTTTTTTTTTTTTACCCAGCACTAATTCTCTTTAAAAAATAATTTCCTACAAGCTTTGTCTTCCTTAATAATCAATAAAAGCAAGAAAGCACCTGTTACTCCCACCCCTATAGCTGCACATGAAGACACATTCCCAAACAGAAATCACTTTTTTCATTTATCTTTAAAGAGCAGAAAAGTCAGTAAGAAAAATATTTGCACCTGCACTCATCTCTCTAAACAAAGTAGACATTAAAAAATATGAAAATGTTCATATTATTATTTGGGGAGTCAGGACTAAGAGCTTTTTCACAAACAAAAAATAAGCAAGTCAGAAACCAAGTCCCAAATCTCAAAATAGTTTATGTGTATCATAATTTTAAGAAGATGAGGAGTCCTATTAAATTCCAGTGGGATAGTTCATGTTTGCAGTTACATATTGTATGATAATCAGAAAAAGAGAGCTGGAGATTGGCAAAATTCACTTAGAACAGTTTACTTTGTTAGCAGATTTTATCTTACTTTACATGACCAAGAACATTCTTAGAACTCTTGAAGAGAAATAAATTACTATGCTCCCTTCTCCAGTAAATATCTTAAGAGTTTGCACTGAAATTCTCATTTATTCTTTTGAGTAAGAGCAAAATTATAGAAAATGATTTCTCAGAGTTTTGAAGAACCTTTCCCTGAGTTTTGAAACACAGGTGACAGAGTTGGCAAAGAAATAAATACAATGTCTGCCTCCCTCTGCTACAATTGCTACGTAGGATTTACATATTCCAGAAAAGAATCATTATCTTTACAAAATTATAACTGAATTGGGAAACTGGGAGAGGATGAAACTTGCCAGCCAAAAAGTAAATAGCTGCTACCAGCCCTTAGGGAATCATAATGCTTGGAATACCTGTGAGACATACAAATAATTTTAATAGGATTGGAACAGGTACACTTGAAAGACAGGGTGAATAAATATTAGATCAAAGGTACTGAAAAAGAAGTGGTTTTTTAGATGCTTGTATTTGTCTTCCAAGAGGAATCATTTGTACCACTGAACTTCATTTAAAAGAAATTCAGTAAAGATAAACAAGCGTTTTCCTTTGGCAGCGTTTCCAAGGTTTTACACTGAATACCCCAATCTAAGTGCCTTTTTATTACCTCTGAAGAATAAAGATTAACAGACCTACAAAAAGCTTATGATGCTTCTGGTAAGAACTAATTACAGTGAATCCTTTAGTTTATCTAAAATTCCAAGCATATGCCTGTGTGTTAAATTAAGGATTGGTATTAAAATTGATAGAACTTTTGTAACAATTTACATGATGGTTGTTCTAAGAGGTATTAAGGTAGAAATGCATGTCCTGGTGTTCTAATGAGTACAGTGAGTTATACATTTTGGTATCATTGGAGTAAATTATATTAAGCATGCTGAGTCTATCAAATATTCTCAGTGTTTAATGGGTGTAACTTGAAGTGGTAAGTAGTACTGCAGTATTTGGATTTATATTTCAGTTTCCCAGTGAATGCTCAAGTTTATTTAACCTTGAAGAAAACCCAGACTGCATTTTGCTCTACCCGACGCTAAAACTTGTGCTCTTATCTTGAAGGAGTTACACATAAAGAAAGGCCATTGATAGTCATGATCAAGGGTACTTTTAGGGGTATTTTGGTATCATGTCAGAACGCTGTGTATTTGTGATAAATGTTTTAGTATCATACTAGAATGTTGTGCATTGAATGTCAGGGCTAAATGTTGTAATAATTAAAGAAACGGAGCAATTTGGTTGGGTTTGCACTTTTCTTAGTGTGGGAACACTGAATAGGACCAAAAAGGCGATGAAAACTAAATGCTCTGACACTTCCACACCAGCTTTCAGATGGTCAGAAAGACACTTGAGGAAACCCAAGGCGACAAATTCATGTTCTGGAGAGGGACCAGCCTCGAGAAGTGACCCGGGAGGATGGGGTGACACGGGATGATGTGGAGAGAGGAGCGGCGGGAGGGAATCCCGGCTTGGAGTGACGCGGCCGCTGGAACCCCTCCATGGACCGATGGGATCCTTCCCTGCGGGAGCTGCCGCCCCGGCACGGACCGAGGGGATCCTTCCCCGTCCCTGAGGGAGCTGCCGCCCCGGCACTGACCGAGGGGATCCTTCCCCGTCCCTGCGGGAGACCGAGGGGATCCTTCCCCTTCCCTGCGGGAGCTGCTGCCCCGGCACGGGCCGAGGGGATCCTTCCCCTGCCCTGCGGGACCTCCTTCCCCGGCACCGCCACGGACGCGCCTCTCGCCTCGTTCCACAGCAGGACGATGGTTGTGTGTGATGTGGAAACCGAGCTGTGAATACCCCACCCTGAAGGGGCTGGAGCGCAAGGCCTGAGAAGAGGCTGAGGGAGCCCATCCTGGAGAAAAGGAGGCTCAGGGGGAACATTATGGCCCTGCAGGTCCCTGACAGGAGGGGGGAGCCGGGGCCGGTCGGGCTCTGCTCCAGGGAACAGTGACGGGAGGAGAGGGAATGGCCTCAGGCTGTGCCAGGGGACGGTCAGGTTGGACATCAGGAGGAATTTCCTCGCGGGAAGGGTCATTAGACATTGGAATCGGATGCTCAGGGAGGTGGGGGAGCCACTGTCCCTGGGGGTGTGTAAGGACAAACTGGACGTGGCACTTGATGCCATGGTCTGGCTGACATGGTGGCGCTGGGTCACAGGTGGCGCTGGATCATCTCGGAGGTGTTTCCCGACCCAGCTGCTCCTGCGGTGCCGCCGTGAGGCAGCGGGACAGCCCCGACCCGAAGCCATTTCCCGCACCCGCGGCTGCCTCGGGCGGGCAAAATGGCGGCCGCGGCTGCTGAGGGGAGGGCGGAGGGGCGGGGAGAGGACGGGACCGCTCCGCCATCCTCCTCCTCATCCTCCTCCTCCCGCCGCCGGCTCGGCCCAGTCTGTGCTCCCCCTGTCCCGCTTCGAGCCCGGGCCACAGGTAGGTGCTCGCCTTGCTGAGGTCTGTGCCGCGGGTTTGTTCCCCGGCCGCGCTGCCCGGTGGCCCCATCCCCTCTGAAGCTGAGACCGCAGAGGTGTGTTTTGTGTTCGCTGGGTTGGGTGCTTCAGTTTAAGTGGCTGTAGAGGAGGTGAGGGCGAGGTGGGTGGGTGAGAAGAGTGGCGGCTCCGGTGGGAGCCCGTCTGGTCAGAGGCAGAGGTGCTTCAGGACAGGTGGCCCGTGGGCTTTCCCAAAGGTGGTCCTGGGATGCGCATCCCAAAGCTGGATGCGGAGTGTGGTCCCAAAGTGCTGCGTCCCCTGGCTCAGTGCAGGGTGGCATCAGCAGCTCTGGCTGGGAGCTGGCCTGGGGCACAGTGCAATCCATAACCATGGATGTGTAACCAGTGGAATCTCCAACCACGGGTCAGGTGTCCGGGCACAAAGGTGTGTCTGGATTTGCCTGTCCAGGGGATGCCACAACCTCCCCTTCACCTCCCACCTCTCCGTCCCTCCTGTGCCAGCAGGTGCTTTGTAACCCTCACTTGGGAGACCATCAAGGTAAGTATTTTTAAGCTTTATGTGTCTCAGCTGCTTAGGTGGCAGACAGCTGTGCACGTATCCTGTCATCTGCTGGAAATAAAACCAAACTAAGCTGACCCATCACCAGTGTACATGAAGGCTCATGTTCATTTAGACCAGAACTCATGCCCTGTGAATTTCTACCTAAGTTTGCATCAAGGTTTGCTTTGTTTCCTTCTGTAATAAGGACATACAGAGGATATTGCAGGGGGGAACTTGTTAAGTGACTTTATGGTGTCAAAGCCCTTTTGCCATCCTTGTTGTGAAAGTATCCAAGCCACGTGGATCCCCGCTGGTGATGACAGAGTGTTGTGTGGATTGTTTGGGTAACCAGGCAAGTTGTCAAAGTGGGCCCAGGCCTGTATGTTAGGAATGTATATTGAAGCCAGTGCCTGTAAACACTCTCTGATGTGTGGAGTCTTGTTGCTAGGACTTTGCACAGGAATAATGAGACACTTATGAGCCCCTCTTTGAAGTCCTCATGTTGCACCTGACTATTTGGAAGCCAGGAGGCTGGTTGAGGAAAAACTTCGTGTACTTTGTGAGCTTCAGTCTCAGGATTTTCATTTATAAATAAGGACACCTCTTTCTATGGCTTGTTTTGGAGTAGAGCCAAGTAGAACTATATTGTTTATGTGCGTAGATTTTTGTGTCTTACACAAAGATGTCTATTGTTTACCCAGCAACTGTAAGAGGAATGTTTTGTTAACGTTTGGTTAGCAATGTAAACTGACAAACACAAGTGAAGACTGGAACTCAAAACAAAAATAGCCCTACTTGGAGCAGAAAAACACAGCTGCCTGAAAACTGTTTTTCAAGGAAAACTATGCACCTATTGATTCTAGATTTCTTTTGAAACTCAGGTTCTATCATTTATATGCTTATAAATCTTCAGCTGCCTGTAACTTTCACAACAGCTTAGTTTCTTGCCCATGTACCCTCTAAACAGTGCTTATTCTTCTAAAGAAGATTGGCTGAATTGTGATTTTTTTAAATTACATTTGAATTTTGTTTTTAGTTGGGTGTGTCGCTGTTACATTTTCAAATTCCTGATCTGACTGGGATGAATTCCCTCTCCATTGTCAACATGTGTCTTTTCCATTAGGATTTGGTGCTTTCTCCTTACTTTTAAAAAACTTTCAGTGGCTTGAAATAATATGACCAAAACCCCCTATGTTTTTAGTATTTAATGTTAAAAAAAATCCTGATCCTCTCTAAATGAGTATTCATAGCTGATTTCTATTTGATAGATCATTGAAAATGTTACAAATATCTTTTTTTTCTGGTTTTTTTTAGCTTTATCCACTGACATACAGAGGAATATGTGCTGTTTCTGCTACAACTCGCAAGTATTGTATCTATTTTTAATTTTATGTGTTTTAGAAAGCAGAAAGTGAACTGTTTATTGTATTGTAGTGCTGAGTATAGCGAGGTCCTGTTCTACAGCTGAGCTGTGTAGGGAGAACAGTAACAATGCTGATGTGGGAAATAATTTTTAATGCTTCTACTAATATTTTCCTGCATTTAGTTTATTACATAAGCCTGATTTTTACAGGCACCTCTGTGTGCCTGTATCCTTACACTTAAGTGGGTACTCACTGAAATCCCTGACTCTTCTCTTTGTATAAGGAGATCCTTAACAGGATTATTTGGAATTAGAATTCTGTGGCAAGATGTGATTGGAATCAGACCAGGTGGAGAAAAATATCAGTTTTAGGAAGGTGTTCTGGTGTGGAGATAAGTTAGTTTGATCATCTCCCAAGAACAGGTTATATGTTTTATTTGTTGCCTAAAGCTTCCAATTAAAGAATATGTTTATGTTTTAAAATAGATGTTTGCTTAGTAGTTGTATTCTGGCAGATTCTAACCCTAGCATGTCAGAATTCCTCTGTAACTTGGGAAATAAGACACAAGAATCCCCTGGGTTCTGAGTTGCAGAATCAGTCATGTTCTGCAAGAACAGGTTTTATGTTTTATTTGTTGCCTAAAGCTTCCAATTAAAGAATATGTTTATATTTTAAAACAGGTGTTTACTTAGTAGTTGTATCCTGGCACATTCTAACCCTGGCATGTCAGAATTCCTCTGTAACTTGGGAAATAAGACACGAGAATCCCTGGGCTCTGAGCTGCAGAATCAATAATGTTTCTGTATTTTTGTTCCTGTTCTCTCACAGGAAAGATGACACTCAGCCAGCATTCCTGAGCCACAAGGATGGGGCCAGATGTACCTCTGCTCAACGATTACAAGCAGGAGTTCTTCTTGAAGCGCTTTCCTCAGACTGTGCTGGGAGGTCCCCGGTTCAAATTAGGCTACTGTGCCCCTCCCTACATATACGTGAACCAGATCATTCTCTTCCTGACGCCGTGGGTTTGGGGAGGAGTGGGAACACTGTTGTTCCAGTTAGGAGTTGTGAAGGACTATTGCACTGCAGTGATTTCGGGAGGACTCATGTTTGTCACTGCGCTTGCTCTTCAGGTGACAAATCTGTATGCAAAGCAGAAAACAGTGACAGTAGAGAGAATGCAAATTCAGAATCCCCTGGCAGATGAAGATGAGTTTGAATTTTCCAGCTGTGTAGGTTCAGAGACAGTAAAATTTATTATTCCTGGCAAGAAGTACATAATCAACACTGTATTTCATTCCCTTCTGGCAGGGGCATTGTGTGGGCTGGGAACTTGGTATTTGCTGCCAAACAGAATAACCTTGTTATATGGCAACATTGGGGGAACTGTTGTGATCTTTGTGTTCGGGTGGGTGACCATATGTATAGGAGAGTATTCATTAATCATAAATACAGCTACTGAAACAGCTACTTTCCAAGCACTGGATACTTATGAAATCACTGCTCTGATGAGACCTTTCTACATTTTTGTCTTTATTGCAGTGGATCTTGCACACAGGTAAACCTAATAATGCATTTAGCTAATTAAAGTAATGGTTATTCTGTGTATTTTTTTATGAGAAAGATCAAAATATTCCTCTGATGAAAATTTGAGATTTTAATCACTTTAAAGAAAGAAGCTAGATACATATGTGGTAAAAATTGAGGCTTTCTGCTGTGTAGGAAAAGTTCTTAAATTTTGACAGCATTCCATGTAAATTAGGAAAAACAAAGCAATTTTAAGTAAGAGACAGGTAAAATTATCTTCTATCCTGTCATTTTTAGTATTTTTGTACCAGAGCATTTGCATCACTAACCTTTTAAAGGACGTGTTTTGAAAACACATGTTACTGACCTGGAATCATAGATCTAAACACTGCAAACTTCAGGAATACTGAATTTATGTCCACAGTTCATCCTGGAATATTTTCTAATTTAAGCTCTGCAAAGTGATTGCAGAGGTTTTAATACAATAGGGAAAAAAAAGGCTTTGATTTTAAAGAATGGATAAGCAAATGTGAACATTGCTGTAGTTTTGTTACATGGATTTTGAACTTGGATTTTTAAGTGCTTTTGTAATACAAAAGAGCTATGTCAGTCTACAAATAGACTTTTATATTTCTGTTTTTCAGATGAGCTTTTCTTAATATGTGTCCGTAGAATCTCTTAAAGCAAGATGCTTTTAGATTTCCTCTATGCATTCTGTCTCCCTGTCGGGAGATATTTATATCACTTTGTCACACGTACATATTTTATGGTTGGGGTACTTCAGATGCATTAAAAAAAAAAAAAACCCAAACATGTTTGATTTTGCTAGATTTGCACTTGGAGGTGTGTTTGTTAATGATTTACCCTCATTGATTTACCCTCATTGCCACTTCATTTAAGACATGAGAATTAAACATGTGGTCTTGGACTCCAAAGTCTTCTATTTAATTTCCTGAGGAGAAAATTCAAACATAATCTAAATTCCTGATAAAATTCCTTTGAGGCTTACCTAGTTATTTGCTACAACTAGAGAGAAACCAAATATCTTGGCAGTCCACCTTTAACTGAATTAGCTAGCTGGTGAACTACATATGACTTAGAATTTATGCAGATTTCTAACACTGATGTTTGTATTTTTACAGGAAGATTTTGACATTTTTATGTAGAAAATAATATTTTATATTCCTTAAGAGAGTTTGTCTCTAAGTGTGCAGGTGACATGCCAGTTCTTCTGCATTAAGGCTTACATCTTGAGTCTTGGACTTGCATAAAATTTTGCTTTTGTGACTCTGAAAAAATACTTCACTTTTTTTGCTTAAACCATTGAGGTTTTGGAGCTTGTGGACCTTTCTTTTTGCACAGGTGTTTTTTCTGTGTATTGTCACAACAGTATCAAAACAATTGGGGTAATTGATTGCTGGATTCATCTGCATAGTCTGAAGGCTTCAAATTTCTTAAATAGAAAATTAGGCTGTGTTCTGATGTTCTAATTCATGTGTTCCTGCCCCAAGCATAAATGTATGTCCTTATTTTTCCTTTTAAAAGATAACAGTTGGAGGTTTGTAAGTTGAATATGTAGTGATTTTACTGCAGGATTTACTGCAGTATTTAAACAAAAAGTCTTCCCACGCATAAATTCTCCTTTCCTTCACAGAAGTCAAATCCATTTCTTCTTTTATCCAGGTTTGCTGCCAACACACTTGTTCTAGAACAGACAAACCAGATTTTGCACATCCTATTTCTTTTCCTGCCATTCTTGTGGGCAATGGGAATTCTGCCCCCGCTTGATGCACTTTTTCTCTGGGGAATGGAACAACTGTTGGAGTTTGGACTAGGAGGTTCACCTATGTCAAGTAACACAAAGTAAATGTTTCCATGATTGTAGAATATATCAATATTGTTCATAACCTTTTTCTTTTCAAGCAAATCTTGTTTATTTTCTCCTTCACAGGTTATTAGTAATGTTTCTCATTTCTGCTGGAACAGCAATAGCATCGTATTTCATTCCCAGCACTCTCGGTGTGATCCTCTTCATGACTGGATTTGGGTTCATACTGAGTCTTAACCTAAGCGAGATTGGTTTGGCCTTCAAACACACCATGATCAGCCATTTAGCCTCCAGCAAACCTAAAAATATGCACAGAGGTCTTAGGATACAATTTGGGTGGAGGGAATTTCTTTCCTATTTGACTGTGTTGACGTTTGCCCTCACGGAAGCAAGTCTGCTGCATCGATTTGCAGGCTCTTCATCCTTCTCCCAAGCCAGTCCTCAGGCCATAGCAAGTTACATTCTGATCCCATTACTTATAATTATGTGGATTCTTAGAGAGATTCAGAGAGTGTACTTGTTTGGAGTCTTCCGAAACCCTTTTTATCCAAAGGATGTCAGGACTGTGACTGTGTTCATGGAGAAGCAAAGACGGCTAATGAAAGTTGGTGTTGTCAGGAGGATTTTACTAACACTAGGTAGGAATACACACTGTCTGTTGTTTGTAAGATGATGCTTGTAGGGAGATTGAAACAACACTAGAACTGCTGTATGTGCAAGATTCTGTGAATGCACTAAGAAAAACCAAGTAGATGGAAATACTTGTTGATGTCTTGATAAATTGTGCATTGAGGTCAAAGTTACTTGTCCAGAATGTTTGAAAGTGATTTTATCTGTTTCTTTTTTTAGGGGTGAACCTAAAAAGCTGAGCTTTTTAAAAGCCCAGCTCAGAAAGCAAGGCCTTTTAAAGGGTTTTAGTTATAATTGCAGTACTCTCTTTTGAAAAAAATGGCACTTGTAGTTTTTTAAAAGGTACTCAGAAACAGAGTGAGAGTTTTCAAGTTGACTAAATATTTGGTTCTTACAACTTGGTAGGAAAGGGAACCTCCTTTCTGGTAAGTTAGGGACAAATGCATCTACTCTGAGGGAATAAAAATTTGATTTAAATTAATTAATTTCATTAAAAAGTATCAGTTTGGGAAAGTGGATTGATGACTGCTATTCCATGTTTATTTTTATTTATTTAAGTACTCTCAGTCTCTTGGAGAAATAAATAAAGGCCAAAAAAACCCCTAACAGCAAGTAATAACTGAGCATCGATGTTAAATGTTTGCTGTCCTGGGCCATTATTGCAAATAAGCTGTTCAGTATCCTGGGAGTGTAATACAAAGTGAAGTTTGATAATGAAGGGAGGAGTCCTTCTTTTACACTGAGATTGCCATTCTGCAATAGGACTGCTTACCTCTGTAAACTTTTATTATGTTTTTGAAAGGAAATCAGTGATTCTTTTATTTCAATTACAGTGTCTCCATTTGCTATGATAGCGTTCCTGTCACTAGACCGTTCACTACAAAACCTTCACTCTGTGTCTGTTTGCATTGGATTCACAAGAATATTTAGGATGGTAATTTGAATTTTAAATATGTTAGCCTAAGAAATGCTCTTCTGCATGATTTAAGTATTAAGGTGACTTGGAAGAAATATTCCAGGTCATGAAAGCAGAAAAAAATAGATGCATTTTTAAATGTATTTCTAACATACCTCTGTTTTAGGTCTGGCAGAATACAGAAAATGCCTTACTGGACATTGTGATTGTGTCAATAGCACAAATGTTGGTGTTTAATCCAGAACTCTGGTGGAACAGGAGCCTTGATACAGGACTCAGACTCTTGCTGGTAATTGTCATTATGTAAATGTAAGCAGGTAGTTGTCACTTCAAAGTCTTGGTTCCTTGCTTTCCCGTGTTAAAGAGTTACAGAGCCCAGAAGGTAAAAACTGTGTACTAAGATACATAGTAACACCAATCAGTGACAGTTATTCCTAATTTTCTTAAAATCATTGTGTCCAAGGCAGCTCTGGCAGTGCTGAATATGATACAGGGTACAAATACCGTGCTTGTTTGTATCTTGCAGGTTGGTCTCATCCGGGATCGACTGCTCCAGTTTGTCTCCAAGCTCCACTTTGCCTTGGCCATTCTCTTGACATCGTGGACAGAGAAGAAGCAACGCCGGAAATCCACCGCCACCTTGATCACCCTCAACGTCGTGTTCTTCCCCGTGCTGCTGGCCCTCATTGCCATCTCTGCACTCCTCTCCTCCCCACTGCTGCCGCTCTTCACACTTCCCGTGTTCCTGGTCGGGTTTCCCAGGCCTGTGCGGAGCTGGCCGGGACCTGTGAGTGCCGCAGCCTGTGTGTGCCCCGACACCGTGTACTACCAGCAGCTGGTTCCCAGCCTGGCTGTGGCCCTGCAGACTGCACTGGCCACAGGGAGCCTGGGTAGGTGCACAGCAACACTGGGGAGTTATGCAGCTAAATATTTTAGGAAATGTGATTTTGCTGGTAAATGGGAGAATGGTGGTTTAAACCACATTTCACAGCATGGGTTAAAGCTGATATTCAGAGATTGTTCAATTTAGGGAAAAGTGGTTACTCTTTATGCGTCTTGTGCAGGCAACCAGCAATAGGACAAAGGGAAACAGCCTCCAGCTGCTCCAGGGGAGCTTCAGGTTGGATATTAGGAAAAATTTCCTCACTGAAAGGGTTGTCAAGCATTGGAACAGACTCCCTGGGGAAGGGATGGGATCGCCATCCCAGGGTGTGTTCAGAAAATAGAATCGATTGGGTTGGAAAAGACCTTCGAGATCATCAAGTCCAACCCTTGGGCCAACTCCAGCCCATTTACCAGTTCATGGCACTCAGTGCCACGTCCAATCCCAGTTTAAAAACCTCCAGGGATGGGGAATCCACCCCCTCTCTGGGCAGCCCATTCCAATGCCTGATTACTCTCTCT
>JAWWEV010000167.1:59039033-59086928 GCA_035583235.1 Hafferia zeledoni | reverse complement strand
TCACCTCTGAGCCTCCTCTTCTCCAGGCTAAACACCCCCAGCTCCCTCAGCCTCTCCCCACAGCACTTGTGCTCCAGACCCTTCTCCAGCCTCGTTGCTCTTCTCTGGACCCACTCCAGCCCCAGTTATAGACAGTGATGAGTAAACATGGCACTTAGTGCCATGGTCTTAGGGGACATAGTGGTGTTCAGCCAAAGGCTGGATTTGATCTTGGAGGTCTTTTCCAACTGGAGTGGTTCTGTGATCTGTACTTGTTACATACTTGTAAAAAAATAACTCTGGTTTGTTGCCTTTAAGGAGAAATTAAAGGGTGATAAAACATTGTCAATCCTAGTCTTTTTATACTGAAGAAAAAGGATGGAATTTATTCATCCCATCTAATTGGAGGCAATAAATTGAGTTCTCTTGCCAGAGAGCCTGGAGAAGGATGTTGGTCAAATTGCTCTCTCTGGCTTTGTATGTCTATGTCTTTCTCTGCATCAATCCCATTACTCAGGATCCAGAAGGTGACTTTGCTGATTGGGGTGTGTTAATTTGATATGGTGAATATTGACTGGATGTTTATAGAATACTTTTGTAGCCTAACTAGCAGTAAACAGTTGGGAACAGAACCAGCTGATAAGATTTACTGTCATATCTTGTGCAGGCCGTTGGGGTAGGATTGTAACAGCACTTGTGGGTTTACAGTCTGTGAAAGGCATCGAGATGGGGGTTTCAAAGAATTACAGGAATAGAGGTGAAGAAATGCCCAGTCTTTTTCCCAGCTGGAGACAGGATAACAGTTAAAATTGCAAGCTCACTTTCTTGAGAAACAGCCTTTGTGTAACCTAAATAATCAAAAGATTGCTGCCCTGAGACAAGAGGCAAGAATTTACATAGGCCTCTTAGAAAATGGCTTATGACTAGAAAAAATGGACTAATATTTGAAGGCAGTTGAAGTTTGCCTTAATGATGCTTTTGTGAAGAAAACATCCAAGTGCTCTACTTTACATTTGCTCCACTTTTAGTACTGTTTAGAGGGAGGTATTGAATAAAACTAGGAAGTGTTTTTTCTCTAAAGAGAGATACTTCAGTTTGTCCACAGCATCAGCCCATTTATATTTTATACTTATATATATAGTTATATTTATCTGTTATATCTCTCTTGTGGTTTACGTCTATACATATTTTTTATATTTTTTCCCCATTGCCGTAATGACTGTGATGGCATGTATGCTTCAGAATAAATAATTTAAAAGACTAGTCTTGAGGGGGGAGAAAAGTCTCTTCTTTAATGGGAAAACCTGTGAATAAATGTCTTCAAGCAAGAAAAAATGTGGTGTTCTCAGATGAGTTCAAAACGAAGCGGCACCACTTTGTGTGTCACTAATTTAAACCCGTACTTCTTTTCTGTGTAAAGGAGTTTTAGTAGCTTTAACAGCTAGCAAGAAAGGAATTAAAATCTTTGCAAAATGTTAGCAAGAAAATGCACTTCATTAGCTCAGTGGGTTAGAAAAGGTTACTTAAATTTTAACTACAGCTTAATGGTTGGTTTCACTGATTTCATCTTACAACATTCTAAAACTAAAATTCTCTGTGCAAGTGAGTGGTCACTGGATGTGAGTGACAGCAGAGACAAATCATAAACTGGCAGCAAATGTCATGCCTAAGGACAGAACCATTGTGTTAAGACAGTGGACATTAGGCTAAAGTTCAAATACAGTATAACTACCAGTTCTTAGAAAATTTGGCCTTCCACTTTTTATTGAAATAGATGGAAAAGGGAAAAAATACCTTTTTTTTTTTTTTCAGAACATAAGTGTCATCTAATTTTTGCAGTGAGAGCCAGACTGCAGAATTTTTGAATGCTAATTGTGTAGATGTTGTTCAAGACCTGATTTTCAAAGTCCAGTTTATTTTGTGTGTCTGTATTGTTGGTGATGTCAAACTTAATGCAGTGGGATCAGATTTATTTTTGCATAGACGCACAAAGGTATTTCAGAACAACTACAGGTTATTTCCACTATATCTGCTGTAAGTGTTCAATGTGTGTGATATTGATTCACAAATCCTTAAGGAGGAGCAGGTGCTCTTGCTCTGCCTCTATTTATGTCTATGAAACGGGTTTGATATTATGTCACTGGTAGGCTGACACTTGAGCAGAATCATTTACATTCTGGATTTTACATTAGGAAGAAGTGTAGAATATATTTTAGGATACTAAGAACAAATTGTTCGACTGTGAGTGTGGTGAGCCCTGGCACAGGCTGCCCAGAGAAGCTGAGGTTGATCTGTCCCTGAGAGTGTCCAAGGCCAGGTTGGACAGGGCTTGGAACAACCTGAGACAGTGGAAGGTGTCCCTGCCCATGGCAGGGGGTTGGAATGAGATGATCTTTAAGATCCCTTCCAACCCAAACCCTTCTGTGATTCTACGATTTTCTACTAATGCTGGAATACAGAGAATCAGTTTAGAGACTGGAGCTGTAGGTAACAAATCCTGTTCAGTAATATTTTTATTTTTCCCATAACGAATAAACTTCTTGCTCCACAGCAAGTGGGCCATTAGGATACTCATGTGTTATGTCATGATTCTTTAATGTATTCATAAGAATTCTAGGTCTCCAGAGAACATCAGTGGGAACTGTGTGGTTAGAAAAGCAGCCAAAGATGATGTTTAATCATGAAAATCATCTCTGCAAAGGGAATTAAGGGTGGAGTGGCTTAACCCTGGTGCAGTATGAATATTGTAATCCTGCAGCTGTGTGAGGGTTTCCCAGTTTTCCACAGCTTTTTCAAAGGTAACAGGGCAATTTCAAGATCCAGCTTTGCAGCTAGTTTTGTTAGGATTCTAAGGTTACCACTTAGCCAGTTTTAACTGGTTATGGTGTTGATGCAAAAATATTTTGTGTTTGCAGTTGAATCATTGGCATGTAGAAAATGTTTTCCTCACTATGATACCAAAGTAATACATAGTGTTTTCTGGGTTTTTTATTTGTCTAGGTCTCTCCCTACCTGGATCACATTACCTGTGCCGCTTTCAGGACAGACTGATGTGGATATTGGTGCTGGAAAAAGGCTTCACTTACTGTGGTCTGAACATTAAGGTAACTGCATGCCAAGAACTGTGATGTTCATGTTTGGAAATCGTGCAAACATTTTACTGTGTAGCATTTCATCAATGAACTGATGTACTTGATGCTACAGTTCATTTTTTTAATCGAGTGTTATCCTAACCAGCCTTTCAATTGACATATGTAGGAGATGTGGAATTTATCATCTGTTTTGTGACACAATATCTTCAATGAAATGGCTGATAAGATCTGGATGAGGCAAAGATTTATTTAAGACATTGATCTGTGTCTAATATTGCAGTGAGTGCTTTGTTATTGCATCTGCTTATCTAACTGTTTTCCCTAGAGAGATTTATGGGCTCAGTGGTGGAAGTATTGACAATGGAACGTATATTCTCACTCAGAAAAAGTGTTGTTGGAAGCAAACAGCTTGCTGGCATTTAAAGGCATGTTCTGGTGAACACTAAAAGGAGGTTGTTTTCATCTGTGCTTTAGGGGCTGGAACTGCAGGAAACATCCTGTCATGCTGCTGAAGCTCACAGAGTTGACGAAATTTTTGAAACAGCCTTTGAGCATCAGGAGCACACAAAGATTCTCTCTCCCAACCCCCATTTTGGACACATCCTGACTCCTTGCACTGTCGTACCTGTGCGGCTCTATTCCGATGCCAGGAACGTGTTATCGGGAATCATTGACTCTCATGACCATTTAAAGCACCTGAAAGATGATTTCATTAAAGTGCTTGTGTGGATGCTTGTCCAGTATTGCTACAAAAAATCAAAGACATGGGAAAGCCCAGGCAGTGCCGAAAAGAACAAACAAGTATCATTTCCAGAAAATCAGCACAGCAGTGCAGTGGAAAGATTCAGGGCTCTGAGAGAAGAAGACAACTTTAGTGTTGATACAGTGGAGGACTGGACTGATGACAGTGACATTTTTGATTCTGAACCGAGTGGCAGAGCAAAAGACAGAAAAGAACCTGGGCAGCTGGGACCAACACCAAAAGTGCACCTGTCTATTCCAGGGTCTGTGGAAACACAGAGCCAAGACTTCCCACAAGAAATGTCACCAGAAGATCAGTTATACAGGGCTGTGGTGCTTGGCCTGCCTGCTATAGACAAAGGGAAACAGCCACAGGTTTTGCCTCAGGTTGAATTTAGTTGCTCCTACTCAGAGCTATTGAGCATCCCTGAGGAATGGAGAACAGCACCAGTGCCTCCTTCCAAAGTCAGTGAGATGAGACAGAGGTTTCCAGAGGAATGGTACCACTTTGTTTTGAGTCAGCTGGACTTCTTCCATCTGAAAGAAAAGCCTTCCAGTTTACTTGCAGACCTCATGGAAGATAAAGCTTTGAAAGACCTGTACATCCACGGAGTGCTGTCGTGTTGCTTTGGTCTGTTTGGCCTGGATAACACTGTGCCTGCCCCGAGCCACGTGTTCAGGGCCTACACTGGGGGCATCCCCTGGTCTGTGGGTTTGGACTGGCTAATGGACAAACCAGAGCTATTCCAGCTGACATTAAAAGCATTCAGGTAAAAGAAAAACATTCCTTCAGATTATATAAAGTCCTGGTGCTTCGGAAGCAAATGTTACTTCACTGAAGTTTTGTTTAACCCATATCATTTAAATGTATTTATTTGTAGCTTTTTCCTACATAAATATTGCCTGTGACCCCTGGCTGCAAAGCCTGTGATATGGAGTTTTCTTCTTTCTTACCCTACCCACATCAGCTGCCTCCAATCTGCTGGGGAAAAACAACCTATTTTCATTGTCCACACATCTAACAGAATTGCAATGGGGTTGGATGTTTGGCATTTTCCCTTATCAGGCAGCAGGAATGGCAGTGGAGGGGAATGAGAGATGCTTAAGCTGATGTGTGTTAAATTTAGGTAAGGTAAAAGCACAGCCAGACTGACTGGCAGTGGCTCAGCTGATTAGCAGGAACTGACAGAGTTTAATGGAGCCTTTTTCCACCTTCTGTGGCCTTAAGAGCTCTTCTCCCTCCTGCCTTTATGTACAACTGACCATATGGTGTTCTGCACCTTTCAGATACACTTTTAAACTTATGGTGGACAAAGCCAGCCTGGGTCCAGTGGAGAACTTTGAAGAGCTGGTGAATTACCTGGAGGAATATGACAGCGATTGGTACATTGGGCTGGTGTCAGACCTGGAGTGGCAGCAGGCAGTCCTGCAGGAAAAGCCATACCTTTTCTCACTGGGGCATGACCCAAGCATGGTAAGAAGAAAAATTACTAGTGAGCAAGGTCAAAGTTTGGTTTTTCATTTCCACTGTTCTTTGTTTTACCTTTGTAATTGTGTTCCCTGAAGGCTGTACAAAGTTTGTTTGTATTAGAGAGGAACTGACACCACTGTCATTGAGAATCACGCCACAGATGCAGCAATATTTCCTGATTATCTTCCTGGATGGAAGAGTCGAAACCAGGAGACTGGTTTATACACGTTGCTGTGTTTAATGGGATGATATTCATAGCATGTAGCCCCAAAGCTTTATTTAGTGCTTTGTAACCAAAATGCTTGTGTCTCTTCTCAGAGAACACACTGGACATTGTGATCTGTTTGTTCTGACAGGGAATTTACACCGGGCGAGTCCTCACCCTTCAGGAGTTGTTGGTACAAGTGGGAAAGCTCAATGCTGAAGCTGTGCGAGGTCAGTGGGCCAACCTGTCCTGGGAGCTGCTCTACGCCACCAACGACGACGAGGAGCGGTACAGCATCCAGGCACACCCGGTGCTGCTGCGCAACCTCACCGTGCAGGCAGCCGACCCGCCCCTGGGCTACCCCGTGTACTCCTCAGAGCTCCTGCAGCTCCCTCTGCTCTAGAATGGCTTGGGTTTTTTTTTTCCATTATTATGACTGTTATTATTTTGTGTATTTTCACCTGGATGTTGGGAATCAAATGCCTGTGCTCTGTTTCTGCACTACAGATCAGGTTTTACTCTCCGGGTGGCAGTGCCAGACCGGTGCATGTCCTTGGCACAGAAATGGTGCTGGCCAGAACCTTCAGCAGGCAGGAAGTTTGGAACTGTTTTCCTGCTGGTGGAACATGAGACACCATTGCCTGTGTGGCTGGCGAGCCAGATGCTGAAATTCTCTTCTCCAGTTTAGAGAGGAGCAGCATAATTCACTCATTGACTAGTTTTGGTGCATTTTTACTTTTTTTTTCTTGGACAGGTGACTTGCACTGCCAGTCAGGTTACAGCTCCCTGTAGTACTGTCAGCTCCAGAGTTGGCAACCAAAGTGTACATAGGACTATTTATATGATTTTTTTTTTTTTTAATTCTGGCCATTTTGTATTGTTCTGACTTCAGTTCTAGCATTTGTTATATGACTGTCACTGGTCTTCCTTAGTTGTTCTAAGTTATCAGCCATGCTTTAACAAAAGTAAGTTCTAAGGGACAACTTTTACCAAAGTACTTGTTTTGGTAAGGAGAATTTATATTAAACAGAGTGTGCTCTGACACACTGATAACCTGTGTTGACCTACTGATGAAAGAAGTAAATGTGTATAATTAGGGGAGAGAAGGAGTTTTAAGTACAAATGGAATAACTTCATCTCCTTCCAGTATCCATATATATTATATATATTATATATATGTATGTTATTTGCAACCCATGTCCATCTCACTAACCAGTCTTCCACAAACAGTGACAGCTTGATGATGGGGGGTGGGGAGGTGGAAATCCAGCTGTCTGTGCCAAAAGTAACTTATTTTTTTTAGCCTTACTGCAGGCTGGAACAGACTTTGGCAGCTGGTTTGCAGTATTAGTCTCCTTGGAAGCAGGTCGTGGTCCAGTCTCCAGTGGCTCACTGATCCTGTTCACTACCACCACTCTTGGCACATGAACGTGTTTACTCTGTTGGTCAGTAGTTACAATGTAGGTACTGCTGGCAAATGCTGAGCAGGGACTGGGTATTGTATTGCCTTAACCCATAGAATGAATTTCAATCAGACCTGCTCCATAACTGAAGGGGAACTGGTTTGGAACACGGAGCCTTGTCTGATCCTGGAGCATGTTTACTACTTTTACTCCTCATGTTTAAGACCTTTTGTCTCAGATAAAATTTGTTACAAGCAGTGTACTTGGCTGCTGGCTGTTTCTTTTGGTGAATGACTATAAAGGATTTTTAGTGGTGTAGTGGAATTCCAAAGGAGTCAGGAAACACCTGTTTGGTGCCATGTTCAGTCCTGAGCTGCATCTGGAAATTCAGTGTCATAGAAGAGATCTGGAAGGGGCTTATAGTGAGCACCTATTTCAGCTCCCTCTCAGAAGGAACTACCCTGGCAAATGTTTACTCTGATTTAAAACTTCAAATACCAGGAGTGCTGTGAACTCCTCAAGGAGTTCACTCCAGTTCTGTGCTGTTCTTGCAGCAATTGGAAAGGTGGAGTTATTTCCTAAATCTCATTAACCTTCCCTGCCTCATTGTAAACCTCTTACTACTTATCTCCCATATGGTCACAGATAATTTAATTACCTTTTTTTTGCAACAGTCTTTTATAAAGACTGAATAAACTAGTCGAGAAAAACCTGAAGAGAGCTGTGATCCTTTTCCCTTCCTTTCCTCGGGTTCTCTCCATCTGGTACTCAGCCTTCTTGAGGACTGTTGCCGGTAACTGGCCCGGTGTTCCAGCAGAGATCCTGATTGGTACCAGATGGAGGAGCACAATTAGTGATGGGCAGAATTCCTGTTTGTGCATGGGAATGTGGAGCTGGGCTGTAATGCCCTGCAACATCCTGTCCCCTGCTGTCACAGGCAGCACAACCCACAGCCCTCACTCACTGATGCACGGAGCCACTTGGCACATCTGAGTGTTTTCTCCAGCAGTGTGACCACAATTCCTGATGTCCCTTCCTGTAACCCTCATTACATCCTTTATTGGCAGGAACACAGGTTACAGCTTTTTGTTCTGTATCACAAATCTGCAGCCGAGTGCCCTTGTCCAGTGTGTTGGCTTGTTTGTGTGCTCTTCAGCCGTGTCCTGTTTGGTTTGGAGCGTTTCTTTGATTTACCAGGGATTAGGGAACAGAGCCCCATCCAGCCTGGCCTTGTCTGTGTACACAGGCTGCTGTTCTGGTTACCAGTGGCACCCTGTACTGCACTCAGGATCCACGACTGAGCTTGGCACAGGTCACCTCACCATTTTCCAGTTTTCTAACCAATGGAACAAAGCATCAGCAAACCAAAGTTTTCAAATGGCAAATGTTTTGTCCTTTTTGGAAAGCAGCTGCTTTCAGCATTTTCCTTGACCATCAATATCCTCTCTGAAAGAGTTTCATCCCCACCTGGTCCTTGTTATCTGTTATCTCTGCTGTCACTTCCATGCACAGTCCCTGACAGCAGGGCTGTGTGTACGTGTCAAGCAGGAAACTCTGAGCATGAAAGTTTATCAAAATAGTGTAAAGAAGAGAGAGCTGTATGTGAGTTGAGAGCAAGCCTTCTGCTGTGTACAGAACTGCCAGGCCTGCTGTGCATTAGAGAAGGGAAGCTAAAGCATCCTGTGAACAGCAACTGCACCTGTGTTGTTTTGGGAGTTGCATTTTGTGATGCTGACTTGCTGCTGCCTCTTCATGTTTCACAAGCCACAGTGTGGGAGCTGGTGTGTTGGCAAGTGGAGTGAACCTTCCACCCAAGACATTTGCCATTTGATTGGGGGTTTGGGTTTGGGTTTTTTCCTAGACAGTATTTTCCATCTTTGTCATGTTACAAACATCACTCTTGGTTATTCCTTGCTCTGGTTGGAAAGTTTCCATAATTTATAAATGTATTGTTACTCTTTTATTATCACTCAATGATGCAAGTATGGATTTTTCTTACCTGGCTCGTGTGTGGCCTGAGGTACATCAAAAGATCACTGAGGACTTCTTCACAACAGCAAGGTAGTAAGCACAGGTGAGTTACCACTGCAGAGGTAGTGGTAACTTAGCTGAGGGCTGAATTAGGTATCAGTGCCATGGTAAACATTTTGATAAGTACAGTCCTTGGTTCTTCGTGGCTGTTGCTGCCCAGTACACCCCCAGTGCTGTTGAGAGTGGCCTGTGCTCTGTACAGCAGCTGGGAATTCAGCTTCTGTTTCATGCTGCAATTGCTCAGAGGCTGTTCTGCCACTGGAGCAGTCCCTGCTCCTCTCTTGGCTGCACTGTAGTTGTAACAAGTGCCAGGTTTAGTGCAGGGCTCCCTCCCTTCCCCACTGCCCCATCCACAGCCTTTACCAAACAGCCACAGGACTGAGGCCTGTGGACTCTCCACTGGTGCTGAGACCCAAAGATTAAGTAACTTCTAAATGTTGTGACAGAAGTTTTAGGGTTTTAACCCTCAACACGCATTTTGCTCAAGGAACACTTCACGAGAACAGATTAGACATCCTTACCTACAAAAACCTACTTGTGGGGGTTTTTTTGCTCAACAAGAATTAGGAATGAAAGTGAGGGAAACAGGATCCTGAGGTATATCACTTTAGGCAATTTTGCCAATGTCATAGCAGCAGAAAAACAAGCATCAACAGCAGCCCAGCCTCTTGTGTGTCTCGGTGCTCATAAGCTTAAAAATTCAGCCTGTGGGAGTTTGGACACAAAATAAGTGTGTTTAAAAGGAGATTTTTATTTAGTCAAGTGTGTCATCAGCTTGATAGATTTGTCAAGTTACAGGATGACAAAGATGTAACAGATAAAAAAAAAAAGCTGTTGTTTGCAGTCACGCAATATGAAAAGTTTCTCAGCCTTAGCACAAGAACAGCAGGATTTTGTACATGCTCGTCCTTATTTCTTCTTTCTTGAATAAGAGGCATCAGCATCCTGGAGCAAGAGGACATTAAATCAGTATTTCCTCCCCCAGTTTCTGTTGTATTAAGTCCTTCACTCACAGTGTTGTTTTTCCTTTGAAAGATCTTGTAACAGTGAGCAGTTACAGTGTGGAAGTAGGAAGTTCTAAGCTGCATTTTTGCATTTCCTGCTTTGGGAGTGCTTTAATGTGTTTCTTTTTTGTACCAAGTTCAACAAAACCACAGTAAGAATAAATAGCATCTACCAAGCAGTACTGCAGAACAGAACTGCTGCACATCTGTCCTGGGGCTGCCAGTGTGAGTGAGGAGCCCTGACAGACAATAGTACTGTCTAACATACTCCTGGAGGTGCTCAGGTTACGTGCCTGATACAAACAGTAGACACAACCAAGGGAGGGGTTTTCAACAGTCTTAATCCCAAGTGGTCTTATATAATTTATGCCAGTGATTTATAGCTCTGCATTAATGGTGAGTCCTGAACTTGCAGCCTGTGTGATGGAGACCAGAGCAAGGCCTGGGGTACTACAAGATGTGTAGTGACCGCACTGTGTAACTCTACACTAGCAGGATGCAGTGATGGAGTCTGGCTGGGATTCCAAAACGGAATCCCAACATTCCCGTGGCAAAAGAGTCAGTCAGCAAAGAACCAAGCAAGCAGAAGAAAGAGGACTGCACTTACCACCCCGCTCTTGAAGTTCTGTATCCTCCTCTTGCCCATCCTGTTCATGAGCCACCAGGCCCAGGTGGGCGCGTACTGCCACAGATAGCACACGGCCAGGTAGGGATGGTCACTGATCCAGGCCTCCTTCAGGTCATTGGCCATGCTCACCAGGGTGAGCCGCGCACAGCGGTCCGTGGGCATCTTGTGGGACTGGTCACCACTGTTCTCTATGGACTGGGGGGAGACAGAGAGCAGGCGGGGATTAGGACTGGATCCCTGGGAGTGACAGAGGCCAAGCTCTGTGTGACAGACATAATCCTCCCAGCCTCCCCACAGGCAGCATCCAGCCAGTACAGCAGAGAATGGAGCAGGGGAACACATCCCTCACTATCTGCTGGTGTGGGAACACTTCCCACCTTCCTTTAGCTTAATCAAAGCATCCTTTGAATTAATGCCTTGATTGATGAGTCAAAGGTGAAAAAATTAAAATGGATCTCCAAGCTCTGCCCTGCTTCAGCACAGCTTCTACTTGACTGTGCCACAGATATTGTCCCTGGCGGTGTTTAAAGAAAGACTGATGGCACTGATTGATCTGGTCTATTGACAAGGTGGTGACTGGTCACAGGTTGGACTCCATGATCTCAGAGGTCTTTTGCAACCTAATTGACTCTGTGATTCTGTGGCTGGAACAGTTACCCCCTCTGCAGCTCTGAGAAATGGGAACTCCCCTGTTCCCAGCTCTCTGCCTGCTTCTATACTCAGTAACCAAGTTAGGAGATGAGGACACATTTCCTATGAGCTTAAATATTCCTGCCAGCTCTCTTCATGGGCAATCTCAGCAAAAGGAAGAGCAGGAGGCTGTGCCTTGGAGCAGGGATGTCTACCTGAGGTCTTGCCCCATGTATCACTTGGTGAACATAAATCCCCCCTGTGAACTTCGACACATTTCACTCCACTACAAACACGCTGCTCTAGCAATCTGTTCCTGTTCCCCAGGGCAAAAGCAGTTCTGGTCTAGATTTGCTCTTCCTCCCTGGTCTGCTGCCACACTGAAATCTGAGGAATGTGTTTTGCAAGCTTTCCCCATTCCTCAAAGAGTACATCTTTTCTTGCACGCAAATATGAAGTTTTGCAAGCCAAAAATCCTCCCAGGACTTAATTCAGCAATGGGAGAGTCCCTTGCCCTCACTGGTGGGCTATCCTGAGCTTCAGATTGCTTGAATTTAGGGCAGATTACGTTCTGATGTATCACAGTAGCAATTTTTGCCAGCTGCTTTGTTAGGACAGCCTTTATTAAAGGCCATTGTGCAGTTGGGAGGTTTTGCTTTTCCTCCTGGAACAGTCCCTAAGAGGAAAGGAATGCACAGCTCCTGTCAGCTGAGCTGGGGCTGTGCCAGCAGCAGCGTCACCCACCAGGGCACAGCGTGACCAGGGCAAACAAAACGCTACCTGTGCACAAGGACAGTGTTCTGCAGCCAGAGCTGTGCCCAGAAAATCCTGGACTTTCCCCCAGAACTGCAGCAGAGTGGCTGTACAGTAAATTTTACCAGACTTGGCTTGTATATATTGGAAGAGAAAAGGCCTAACAATTATCAAGCTCAACTGTCATATGATACAGACTTGACAGTTCTGTACCACTGAAGGCATTTCTTGGTAAAAGGATGAGGTTAGTGTTTGTTGGGAGGGGAAAAAAGAAAAAACCGTGAAAGGCTCACTGGCCCTGCAGCAGAGATGGATTTATCACAACAGAACTGAGTTCTTACCTTTGCAAGATTCTCTGTAAAGACATTTTGGATAATCTTGGACTGCACAGGCCCTGGGCAGATTTGGATAATGCTGATTTCAGGGTAGTCAGTCAGCTCAGTCCGCAGAGAATTAAAAAATCCCTACAAAACAAGAATATAATGAAATTTTATTTTGCTATGTTTTTGCAAGGTTTAACTCACTACATCTTTTCATACTAGTTCATGCTGTAAAAATGACAGTATTCCACAAAAATTACTACTATGTTGACTTTTCACAATCAATGGCTAATTTAACATTTTAGCTGCAATTACATATAAACCAGTGAGCAACATATCCTTATCTTCCCAAAAATATACAAAAATTTTGCTAAACTACATCCAGATTCTGCTGTCCCTGTACTGAGGACAAGCTTTGCTACTCAGTAGTGGAAATGCCACCAATCCTAAGAACTGCAATACTGTGAAAATTATCTTTTCTAGGTGAATTGCTCTTTGTGGTGAGATTAAAGGCAATTAAGTGACTTCACTGAGTAAGTGGCTGGTTTTCTGCAAGAGGAGGAGGAAAATTTTCAGCACAGCAAGTCAAAGGTGCTCCCTGACAAATTTAGGGGGTAATTCTGCACCACTGAATTCTCTGCACAGTTTCAAATCTGCATCCACATAGATATAAATCTTATTTCAGCCTAGGAATATGACACTGGTGTATCCAAGTTAAACTGTAATTACAAAAACTGTCAGTACTTCTCTAAGCTAATAGAAAACAAGTTTTCTGAATGTGGATAGCAATTCACATTTAGATGGCAACTATTATGGGAAGCATGACCAATTCAGGAGGGCAGTTTCTACCAAAGCTGCTGCTGAAGCACTGATGGTTTAGCCAACACCACATGTCTTATCTTTGAGCTGCTTAGTAACAGCTGCCTGTATTTACTCCAACATGTAATTTTGTGTCACAACAGAGACAGAGAGTGAGCACAGGCTGATAAACTTCTCCCACTGTAGTAACATTTTATCACTTGCACTCCCGTCCAGCTTGGGCTGACCCAGAGCTCTTGTCTGAGCTGCAACACAGGACTAAAAGCAGTCAGATACCAGCCTGTGATGACACAGAAGCATCAGCTGGGACAAGCCACAAAAGCTCAGCAAGGAGCTGCACACTCTCACCAAGAACATGGTCTCAATTTCCCAGTTGCTGGTGGCTTATTCCAGTTCATGGATTGCGTATGGGTTTTGCAATTCAATTCCCTAAAAACTCTGACCATGTGTATAAAGTCATAAGTACCTGCAGGCCCCAGATCTGTGTCAGACCTTCCCAGCATGGTAGCAAAGCCTGGGATCCAAGTTCTATCTAAAACTGGGCACCTGCCTGCAGTCCTGAGCAGCCACACAAGCACACAGCAGCAGCCAGCTCTGTGGGCACTGTCAAAGCCAGTATGACTTTGTTCAAGGGTTGCAGAGACTGTAAACATGAAATCCAAACAGCCAGAAAGCACAGCAAGCTCCTGTTCCTGCTCTGTGGCCATTCTGCTGTCCCCCTCCATTTCAAGGGCTTTGTGTTCCCCCTTCTTCCCCCACATGCTGCAGCTCCAAGTTTTCACACCACAGAAGAGGCACAACCATCACCACCAACACAGGACAGTCAGGACACTTACTCGGCTGAAATCCTGCCTGACACACGCTGAAAAAGCCTCTGGAAAACGAGAATCTCACACATACCGAGTGTCCTCTGGAGGCTCTACACACAGTATGTACATGTTCTCTAATTCCAGCACTTATCTTTGATATCCAAAGATAGCTGAATTCCTCCACTTCCTCCCAGAAGAAAAGCTTTAAATTCCTAAGAAAGAAAAGGAAGTGCTCTTTTTTCTCTAAATGCAGGCAGGGACAGATCCAGATTGGGAGCAGTGAGGGAACTCAAATGCAAGAGGAAGGAGCTGAGTGTTTCCACCAAGCCCAAACCAAAGCAGCTCTGACACAGACACAGAGTGCGTGGGACAGGAACTGCTTTCAGTCATTCCTGGGCCTTTCCATCTTAGTGACCAAATCCTAGAAGATGCTGAAGAAGGCAAGGTTTCAACAACTTCTATGACAGGAACATTTAGAAATTCCCTTAATGATCTGAGAACTGAACAAAGAGAGGAGTGGTTGCTACTCAGTGTGGGCCATGTGCTTATTAGGCAAGTTCCTGATGAAGTTCATTTTGAAGGCCACTCTGATGCATTCCACATGCCACTAATTAGATGAATTACAACTGGATGAATGGCACATCATCTCCATGAGCATCATCTCACTAAGAGAGAAACTGCACCAGTCATAGGCAGACTCCTGTGGACTTGACTCACACTCTTACACACTGAAATAAAAGGGCAATTTCATCAGTAGAACATTGTTCCCAAGAATTCCAGTCGGCATGAATCAAAGCTGGATTGTTTCAAGAACAAATTCCAATTCCAAGCAGAATTCCTTCTTTCTGTCCTTCCTCCTCCAACTGCCATTTAAAAAGAATTTAAAAAAAAACCAAAAGCACCAAACCCACAAAGGAAAAAGGGGACTTCTTCAAAGAAGGTATGATTAAGATTGCAGTACTAAGGGTGTCAGCTGTGATAGACTCCAGGGCATGAATTAAAAAAACCCAAACCAAACACTGTAACAGGTGAATTCATGTCAGATAGGCTCATGCATTTAATAACTGATGGTCAAAATGCAACCTTCATTTCAGGAAGATCTTAAAATACAAGTGGATGCTTGCTGGGAAAACAAAACAGGAAAATCATCATTTTATGATTTTTTTTTTTTTTATGATCTTATTTTTCTCCTCCATTCTCTCCAGCCTTGTGGGTCTCTTCCAACTCAGAATACTCTGTGATATCTGTGATTTCTTCTTGGTCTCCATCAGAGATGGGCTACAGGTCCATCTGAAGAGGGCTGCCACCCCTACAGGCTTCCCTTACCTGAACTGTACTGGTGAAGTTTGGTATTTCAAAGAAGCTTTTCCCAGTTTTGGGGGGCTTCCTGCCCACATCTCTAGCCTTACCTCCAGACCATAAGAGACTGTCAAACAGTCTTTTTGAAATCTGTATTGCAAATCACATTTCAACACCTGCAATTAGTATTTGTAGAATTACTGTGAAAAAAATAAGAAAGGAAGCTTGGAGTCTGCCCTGGTTATTGAGTAGAGGTAGAAGGTAACAAAGACATAAACAGTTCAGTTAGCCTAATTAATTTTAGTAAACTATTTCTTTAAAGGTTTGTTCATATTCTCAATCTCAACACAAGATTCAGAATTGAGTATTTTTAAAGCATCACATGAATTCCTTGTGCTCTGCAATTAATTAGTGCTGCTTAGCCCAACTGCACCACACCCAAAGATAATTCAACCGAAAGAACATTTAATAAATAAAGGAGCGTGAAGGGAATTCGGGATTCTGCTCACTGCATTCTCCTGATTTAAATCTACCAGACTTCAGCCAAAAGTTGGCCTCTAATGGGCAATTTCAGTGCTGCCACTCCAATGAAGAGCAGCAGATCTCTCCCTGTCCCTAAAAGCTTTTTGTTAGCAGGGACTTGTCACCATCTTCTACATCTTCATTCTTTTGAGTGGCTTTGCACTGTCAGCCACTTGTTACATTTTTGTTGTTGTTACTCAAATTATCAAAAAGATATTGATCCCACAGCTTAAGCAGTTATTTACTCTGTTCATGTGCTTAAATGCAGGAGGTGCCAGTTTCTCAAACCATCACTGAGCACACTGAAGTTTGTTTTACTGAGATCAAAATGTACATTAGCAGGAAGCCCAACAGTGGTGAAAGACAAATATGCCTAAACAGATTTGCCAGTTAAACAAATGATTCCTCCATGATACAGGCAGATACTTTTCTGAGCTCCTCTTTTATGTTTTTCTACTCAAGTGACACAACTTTCAGAACTTTTTCCAAGCAATGTTGAAAGTTAAGGGTTAGGCAGAAGAAATTTCCTAAGATACTCTGAGCTGCCAGTTCTCCACACCACCACAAGATTCAGAATTGTTGTGAAGATTCATTCAGATGTTACCAGATAGATCAGGAATTCTCATTTCTCTGAGTAGTTTGCTTTACCACTCACTGTTCTCACTTTACTGTCCTAATGATTTCCTGTTGTCTTAAACCTCTCACCAGTGATTTTTCTTGCTTTGCTGAGTTGAGAACTCCCACACAGAATAATCTTCCTGTTTAGGTATTCCCTCATCTGAGCGCCAGAGGCCAAGGTCTTGTGTTCCACATTGGAATTTAACCAGGTAGGGGTTAGAACCAGCTAAGATGGCACTTGCCTTCTAGTCAGGAAAATAAATCTACGCTGGGAGCTGAGATATTTCACATTTCAGAGCAAATTAATTTCAGGACTTTCAATACCTGAGGATGCTACATATGCTGTGTGCAATTTCAGGGGAGACTGCATAGAATAAAGTCCTCTGCAACAACACTGATGCTGGCCTATTACACAACAACACTTAATTAACTTCCAAAATTTCCTTACCTGCAGAGCGTGTTTGCTGGCACAGTACCCAGTGGCAAGAGGAGCTCCCATGATACCCATCACACTGCTCACAGTAACAACCTTTCCTCTTTTCCTCTGGATCATGTGGTTCAGGACATACTTTGTTAAAGAGATTGTACCCAGGTAGTTGAGTTCTATGATGGCATTGTAGACATCCAGGTTTGTATCCACAAACAGCGAGCGCTGGGACCGCCCTCCATTGTTGACCAAAACATCGATCTTGGGAAAGATACAAAGATAAATTAATATAACATATTTCCTTTAGTTCTTGTGCTTCCTTGGGCAATGCAGCAACACCAAACTAGTTTTTAGTTTTTGGTAATTATTTTTTTGCTGCTGCATCTCTGCAAAGCCTGCTGAAACACATAAGCAAGCAACAGAAAGGATAAAAGCTGAGGAACTTTTTGGGAAGTTTAATGCTGATACTGAAGAAAAATGTAGACACTGGTGAATTTATCATACAACAAAATAAAAGTAAAATAAGAATTTAAATGCAGGTCTAGGAGATAGAGAAGAAAAAGCAGTTTAACCCCAGAAGCACAGCTTACCCTGCCAAAATGCTTGAGAACACTGTTGGTTGCAGCTTCATGAGAGGATCTGTCAGTCAAGTCAAGACGCAGAACGAGGATATCCTTTTCACCCAAGCTGCTGATCTCTAAAAGCAACCATGAAGTGAATGGGAATCAGTAAGAGATTGCTAATGCAACAACTGTTGGAAATGTAGCATGCTTTTTCATAAAAAAGACACCAAGAAACCATAAGATCAACTTGGAAATAAAATGCTTGCTTTGTTTACATTTTTATCTCCACAGAGAATCCATTTTTCATCTATTCCTACCAAGTCCTTCTTTTCTCATCATTATCCTTTGCATGTGAAAAGCCTGACTTTATTCAAAAGGCTTGTGTAGCTCAATACAGACAATTTAATTTTCCAAATAAATTGCAATATCTGGGAGTAACGTGCATCCAAATTTTCCTCTGAGCCAATCAGGAGCACAGCACTTTGGCAGCCCTGACATTTTGCCTGGATGTGAACAGGTCAAGCATGTTTATTTCTGGTAACAGGACTAGTACAATTGAGACCCAAAACACAACATACACACCTGAGTAGCTAAGAGGGAAAGGCTAGAGAAACTGGATTATTGGGGGATTATTGGAGGAAATAGGAGGGTTTGTTTAACTGACAGTTTTAACATATCCATCCTGAAATAAAAGTCAGCTGCCATCAAGTTCCAGCCCTCATGTTGAATGTTTCCACCACTGTCTCTTCAGAACAGCTGACCTTTTCCATAAAAAGCATTTCTTGACAGTGCTTTGTTACCCTGGGGTTTTGGGGCAGATGACTCACTAAAACTAAATCTTTGTCATTTCAAGTTTTTTTAACTACACATAACATGATTTTTTTACTTCATTTATCTTAGTTTGACAGTGCTATTTTTCTTTCAGATTCAATTCCTAGCCACAACCAAGTGTACCTGCTCCCCTCTAAGCAGCTGAACTCTTCAGAGAGCCTCAGGCTTTAATTACTACTTCTTACATATAGAGGGAAGATTAAACTTTGTCTTAACAGTGATGTAGAAATAAAGAGGTTATTTAAATCCATCAGTTGCCTCTGTTCAGGGGTCATTAGTACTTAAGCCACTGGTTGAAACAAACCCATCTGTCTGGTTTAACACTACTAGTATTTCCATTTCTTGCTCCCTCCAACTCCTCCATGTGTATTTCTTCCAGGGATAGAGCAGTAAAATCCATATAGTTTAAGCTGCCCTCTCAGAAACACATCTCTACCTCCTGCTGCCTCAAACAGATTTGCAGGGTTGAAACCTGCTGGGGTGTGGAGTGTTTCTGCCATGGATTAAAACATGACTGCACACTCAACTCTGCCACAAAAGCTACACAGGGGAGAAAGAAAAGAGCAAAGGAAAAGACACAGACTGCTGATAAGGAAGGAAGTGCTCTTTTAGAAGATGAAAGAAACTCTTGACATCAGGAAATTTTAAACCAGATACCTTGTCTTTGAGCAATCCACAGTTTAGTTTGATTTCTACCACCCAAAGCACTCAAACTGCACATCTCTAGCAGCTTCCTTAATTCTTTCCTAGGGTGAGGAATCCTTACTCTAGGCACTCCTCATGGACAGCTTTCACAAAACTTCAAACGTTTCTGTTACACTTTTTCTAAACTCCTTCTCCCTTCATTCATGCCATTGTTTTTCTGGCTGATGACCAGTGCCCAGTGCTGAAGGGATGGACACAGCCCAGTTTATACACTGTCAGAATGATGTTCTTCATTGCTTTTACTAATAACCCCTAACGTTCCTCTGCCTTTTTTGCCTGCTACCAAACTGATTTGTTTAAAGGAACAATTATGATACCCAGAAAAACACTCGGCCCCAAGTAGGAGACCTTAGTTTAGAGTTCATTTTTCAGGTTTCAGATCAACAACTCCTTTCAATGTATGTGAATCCCAGATCTCAGTTTCTCATGACATGATAAACACTATTGCTCAGCATTTTTCCAGCTCTTCAGCATTTCCTCTTTTGTCTTTTATTTCTCCCTTGTATAATGCCCTGCAACAGAAGTTGAGCTTTGAGCAGAGGCTGCTCAGTGTGACCTCCTGGGGTCCCTTCCAACCTCAATCACTGTATAATTCTTGAACTTACAGACTGCCTGCCACTCGTTTGGCCTATCCATATTTAAATCATATTTGAGCTCTGTCAAGCCAAGAAACATGCCCCCACCTACTTTTATTCTTTTCAGGGCTTTTGAGATAAAACAGCCTCCAGCATTCTGGTGAAATTGAACTCATGTTGCAGACAGTGTTTGGGGGAAACAGAGAAGCCACTTGCAGTTATAAGTTAAACAAGTTGTTTTCTCTCCCTCCTGCACAAGAAGTGCAATGAAGTGTTGAGTTGGCATATGCATGACTCAACAGGTATTACCATAGCTCTTACAAAGCTTTCCTTCTCTCTCTCCCTCAGCTTTTAGGTAACATAGAATGCATAAACCTGTATCACAGGGTGGTGTCACTACATTCTGAACAAGATATATGTGCTTGTTTCTGACATGTAGTTCAGCTGCTGTTGTGTACACCCTCTCCAGCAGGCATGTTACAGCCCATTAGCTCCAATTATGCCCCACAATTCAGCCAAATTCATGTTGATGTTACATGTGACAGCTCAATCCTAGTCCATCCCATGCTACTCAAACCTGACATGAAAGTCTTGAACTGAACTGCAAAAACATGCAGGTGGAAGCAGGGACAAGCCATCAGGAGCACATGGACCCACTCCCAAGCACGAAGGGGTGGAATCAGGAAGAACAACACCCAGGTGGAGCTGAAACTGGTGAGGAATGTGAAAGGCAACAAAGGTTTCACAGGCACAGCAGCAACAAGAGGGAGGCCAAAGACAGTGTAAGCAGCAATGGTGAGGAGGAAGGAGGAAAGGCACAGAAAAATGTCAGGTACTTATTGCCTTCTTTGCCTTGGTCTTCTCCTGGCAAGATTTCCTCTCAAGTCTCCCACACTCCTGAGGCTAAACTCTGGGGGAAAGAAATACTAACAGAGGAAGACAAATTAGGGACAAACTGCACATATAAGCAGGGCAATATACACATCCAAGGTTTACAAGAGCTGGCTGATGTCACTCATCTTTGGAAGGTTCTTGGAAAATGCAGTAGCTCTCCAGTGGAGGAAATGAAGTGTCACACAACCTAAGCTCTGTCCTAGGGAAGGTTATGTGGCAATTCCTCCTGAAAGTCTTTTCCAAGTGAAAGACAAGAAGGTGAGTGGGAAAATCCAGCATGGATTTAGCATGGCCATAAACTGCCTGACCAACTTAATTACTTTTTGTGATCACTGCTATCCCTCCATGATCAATATATTTTAGTATCTTCATTGATGACCCAGATGATGGAACAAAACACAGGTTTGGAGAAAATTTCCAGTTAAAATCAAGTTCAGAAGAGCAGATGCTCTGCTGGAGGGCAGGACTGCCATGCAGAAGCATCTTAACAAGTTGTAAGAACAGTGACAAATTTCATTAAGCTCAATAAAGTCAAATGCAAAATTTCACACCTGGGACAGCACAATGCTCTGCAATACTGCAGGCCAACATCCAAATGGTTATGGATCAGCTCTACAAACAAGATGGAAGGACAACAGGAAGCTGAATGTAAGTCAGCAATTGGCTCTGGCAATTACAAATGCTAATGGACTGCACTAATAAAAGCAGACTGAGGGAAAGTGATTTTTAAGAGCCTCTACACAGTATTCTCAGACTGTATCTAGACTGTGTCCAATTTGGGACCCTCTTAGTTCAAAACAAATACAGATACACTGGAGATAGTGTAGCATAGGGCCACTAAGATGTTTAGGAGGGCTAGCAGACAAAATAATCAAGGAAAAGGGTGGTAGCTGGACTTGCATGACCTTGAGAAGTAAAGAGTAAACATGGAAGTGGGTCCAATTATTCTCTTCCACTGCTTGAAGGCTGGCTATAGAAAACATGAAGGAACTATGACAGAATCACAGATTCAGAGAATGGTTTGGGTTGGAAAGGACCTTAAAGATCATCTAGTTCCAACACCGTGCCATGGGCAGGGACACCTTCTATGTTGTCCAGCCTGGCCTTGGACACTTCCAGGGACCTCTGAGCAGCCTGTGGCAGGGCCTCACCACCCTCACAGTCAAGAATTTCTTCCAAGTATCTGTCTAATCTAAACCTGCCCTCTGTCAGTTTAAAGCCATTCCCCCTTGTTCTATCACTACATGCCCTTGTTATGTTTCTGTGTTACTGAAGAGTTTCCAATATTCCTACTCATCAGACCTTTAGTTAAAGGTTAAAGTTCAGCAGCAAATATTTGCAAAGCACACAACTGCATAAGACTTAAAAGCTTATACACAGCACAGCTCAGGCACTCAGGGTCACTGAAAGTTGGCAGAGGCAGAAATCATCTTAGATAAATCTGTACTTTCGGTTCATATCATTTGGAGTATTCTGCATATTCCTTAGCACATCACACTCTCATACAAGTATTTCCTGAAAAGGCCTATCCAGGATTAGAGCTCCTGATGGCCTGTCTCGTGTCATCAGTTTTGCAATGACAACAAACAGCCACAGACGCAAATACATTGCAAACTTCTCCTGACCACTCAACATTGCATCACACAGCACTGGAATGCTGTCAGGACTGCCCCTCAACCACACTGTCATCACATGTCCTCTGCTTCTTTATAAAACTATATAAAGTGACTGCTTCTGGGAACTATCAGAAAATAAAACTAAGGAGTTGTGCATTTTTGAAAGTTCCCTGAGAGATTTTCTGAGTAGGCTGCTGCAACATTTAGCTTTCTAGAAATGCTCATGTGCTAACCCAAGAAAAACATCTCAGTGTTCCCTACCACACATTCCAAGTAGACTGTAGACATTCTATCAACATTACTAGGAATAAAGGGTTGGTGTGATAATATATTCCATACAAAATACTTCATCGTGAGCTATAGAGGATAAACAGTCTGAAAGAAGCATAACATTAACATTAATCATGTTCAAAACCTCTATTTATCACGTTGAATTAACTTTCTATTCCTATCATTGCCAAGCCAGAAAACAAGAGGGAAAAAGAGAAGCAAGAAAAATTAAATGAGACTGCTGACTTCACAGGTACATATGAAAGATAAATGGAATAGTTAAATATTCTGCTTCATGTTTGTTCCTTTTGATGTACAGGAGATTCTCTTTCTTAGAAATTCTTAGAACAACTCTTTCTGGCCATTTCTACTCACTCCTGTTCCAAAGTCAGTTGACACTCTGCCTGTAACATGCACAAACCTGAAGAAAGATTTTTTAGCAGTGTGTACCTATATGTTTTGGTTCTATAAAGGAGGAGATTATTTCCTACATTCACTGTAGTATTTATTACATTTCTTCATCTAGTATCTTACAAGACCACTTGCAACTGATAATGAGATTTTTAGGTAACAGTGGCCTGTGAAGGAACTTGTCGTGCAAGTCTACACAAAGGCTTCTCACTCACAAAAAAATAATACCAGCTACAAAGGTACACTGAAGCTCTGTATAAAGTTGACTTTCATCATTAAATTTATTCCTGTGATATGTGGGTTAGTGTTTCTGTGGCAATTGCACCACAGCAACAGTGGCAATGCTTGCACAAAGCAGTGAGTTGTACTTACGAAGGCATTTCTTTTTCACTCTCTCCAGCTCGTCCTCCCTCCTGGCAGAGATGGCAAGCAGGGCTCCAATCTTTGCCAGCTGGTAAGTCAGTTCTTCTCCGATTCCACTCGAAGCTCCTGTCACCCAGACAACCTTGCCACGCAGCTCATTTTCTATCAAAGGAATCAAGACACAGTTCACACATTGCCAGTGCTAGGATAAACATCCAACTCCCTGCAGGGGCACAAGCTGACACTGTTTTTAGGAACCTGACATGGTTTTTAAGAAATACACTCATTTTTGGGGGGTATTACAAAATACTGACTTCTCTGGTTTTTAGTCACATGCAGTTGTGAAATCATTCATAGTTGTTCTGTTGCCATTTGAACTTTGTTCCACGGTTAATCTGGATAAACAGGGATTATTTACCTGATGGAAGAAATTTGATTGCATTTCTGCAAGCATCCACACAGAGCAGTTCCACTCACCTCATCAAACAGAGCTTCAGAGGAAAAGGGACAAAAGAGTTCTTGGAATTGATAGGGAACAGTTACTGTATTGCAAATGCAAACAAAAGCCTAAGCAAACCTTTCCAAATAATGTTTCATCCCCAAAACATTCCTAAGTAATTGCGGACAGAATAAAATTCTCTGAAAAAAAGACAGCTGACCATAAAAACCCAAGTGGGTGTTCATTCACTTTTGCTTTGTATTTGATGCAGGTTAATTCCTGCTCTGGCACAGGACACAGAGTTCCCAAGGTGTCAGTTCATTCCCTGCCTTCACAGTTCCTGCCCTGACACTTTTTTTTAACCTGTAGTAAAAATAAGAACATTTTAATGTTCTTTTAATCCTGTTTCCCCTTGTTTACAATCATTCCCACTCCATGTACACCTGGGTACTGGGAAAAGCCTCAGCTTTCCAGACACATATCCAAAAAACCATCAAATACAACAGATGGCTGAAAATCACCCACTGAATTCTGGAACGTGGCTCAAAGATGAACAATCACTAATACCAGAGCACTGTCCAGAATGTACCATTGCCCGACACTTGTCTGTGCTCTCAAAGATCTGGTTTTGTGAATATGAGTCTTGGGGGAAATCTGACTCACTCAGAGCTCTGCTGACAGGAGCTCTTCCCTCTGTTTCTCAAGTTTGTGAAGAGGAGTATTCCAACATCTAGCCAACCAGTAAGACTTCATGGCATAATTCAAGTATTTGGCAAATATAAACCAAATGCAGCTCCTGAGACTTAAAGCCAGTTCCATTCTGAGGAGGGCCAGAATAGCATTTTTCACCTTTTTAAGCTGAAACTTATCCATAATTTAATTTAGTAAAAGTATTTCTTTTCCACTGCAGCTGGTGGCTGACACTGCTTTTACTTCCTGCTCACTCCAGTGATCAGTTCCTGGTTCTCTCTACACCAAACGGTGTTTCAAATTTCAACTTTTGGAGTCTTAATGACATAAACGTCACAAAGACATCAGCACCAAAACCTTCTACCCTTTTGACAAGAGCAGAGAGCACTCAAAACTGACTATCAGAGCTCAGCTTGAGTTTGTGGGACTGGCAGTGAGTACAATTTATCTTTTTTTTTTTAAGCTGACTGTATTTTAGCCAAAATAAAATCCCTCATAAAACCAAGCTTTTGTGGTTTGGGGTTGTCGGGAATTTCTTGTTTCCTTCTAAAAACACTAACAACAACAAGAGTCACTTCCCAAAGGAGAGCTGTATTTTAGGGTTATAAAACTGGGAGGTGGAGAGATGTTGCTGAAGTTGTAGGGATATCCACTCTATCCCCCATTATACCAAGTGGCTGCTGTCTGTAAAGCTTATTGACTCCCTACTCCTACAGTTTTATTGCATTGAAAATTAATTGATTTAATCACAAGGGAAAACATGGGGATTCACCTCTATTACTTTTTTTTTGCAGAAAACATGAGTAGACAAACACTACACAAACAAAACAACACACAGACATACTTTCAGCCCTGCTTACCACACTCATTCCTCTTGCTACTGAAAACAAATCCTCTTCCTCCTACCCCTTAGATTCCCTGCTCCCAACCTGTCTTGGGCAGCTTCACAGCAGTTATTCAGGATCTTGTTCTGTGAACAGAATAATTAACTGAGATAAGGAAAGTTTTCTGGCCATTCCCCAGTGCTGAGTTACCAAGCACTGAGCTACTCAGAGTTAACATAATGGAAAACCTCAAATGCTGGTGTAAAACAAGTATCAAAGCATCAAATTGCTTCAGAATAGATGTCCTGTTGTGACCAGAAATAAGTTTAAAAATTAACCATGCCAAATTAAAAAATAAAAGCAGATTATACTATTACTAACCATTAACTACTGTGCTACAAGGCATAACAAATGAGAGGCCAAACAGAGTCGTACTGCAAGTAATCCAAAAAGTGGGTCTGCATCTCTATTTAGAGTTTTTTCCCCAACATTTTATATTTCTTATTCAGGAAAAATACTTGAGGTGGGCAATTTTAAGCAGATCATTCTCCCCACAGCCCTAAAGATTCATACCATTACTCCCAAATTTAGGACTAGGCTTTCATATGTAAAAGGATCCCCCTTAGCTTGGTAATATTGTGAAGAGCACAGGGTTTAGAGGGACTGTTGTCCAGCTAATGCAACACAACACACAAGGAAAGGCACCCAAAAACCCTTCTCCCAACCACACTAATATTCAGAATTTGGAAGGCAATCCAGTGCCTGTCAATAAAAAAATCCAGAAGTCAATTTTCTGTATAGAACTGAATCACTGAAATGGAACCACTCATACCTACATGAAGGCCTTTCTCTGTAATTACAGTTTACAGCTCAAGAAACACATGAGATCAGTCAGTTTTCTGCCAAATATTTTCATCTCCAAAAACTTCAACATCCATAATAATGTTGTAGTATTGATACCACAACATAATGATTGCAAGAGTGACAGCTCTAACAGCTTTAATTCAAAATCAAGGGGGTTTTTCCATGGGATCCACACGTTACTTCTGTAGGCACATTACATTAAGTGCACAATATGAGGATAATAAATTCATTTAAAGAAACATCTTTTCTAGTGTTTGCCCCTTCTGTTTTCCCACCTGATTGCCTAAATGGTATATATTTTACTTAATTTACAAGCACTGAGTCTGGGGGCAGGGGGAAGTGAGCAAAACACAGCTCACCTCTTATGCTGACAAATTTCTACCTGATTCTTCTTATGTCTTGAAACAACTCCATCATAAAATGACTACATTGATCCTTATGTGGGAACTTTCAGAGACTACCAGTAATTCTGAAGGCTACATTTAAATAACAGTGTCTGCCCAAGAGCTCCTACATCTTGATGTGTATTGCACATACATTCCTCAGGACAGAGCTTCAATTTTGTTTGTATTAGTCAATATTTATCTCGTTTCTCTGCCCTTAGTCTTTCCATGATCTTTACAAAGTCCACACATGAAGATTTTTTTTTGTATTTTTCTTACAACAATCGAACTCTCTCTCTCATGGAGCCAGTACAAAACCTTGGGCTGCACATCCAAAGAGTTACAGAAGATTGTTTACATTGATTTTAGTGTTTTTTAGAGCTTTGTCACTTGTGCTGGTCCATATCCTGGAGAACAGAAAAGCATGCACATTTGCAGTGGGCTTCTGCTGAAAGCAAAACACAGGGATGTCTCAACAAATGTGTCCTACTCTTCTCTCAAGCTGTTCCTAATGATGAACTCTACCTGAACCACCATCCCCTTCCCAAGAGTCCCAAGCCCAAACTCTGACTACACCATTCCTGATCCACCTTCATTTGATGCAGTCCTATCTCAACCCAACATCCAATTTCCTCATGGGACACCTCGTAGTGTCCCTCATCCCACCTTCTTTTGGATCAGCCTCTGCCCCTGGTCCCCTCATCCACCTCAAGCACCCACACCAGCAGCCCCAAATCCCCACTGGCTAAACTGAGAGGGTACATTTAGAAATTTGTGGCTCTATGAAGCAAGCAACGCCTGTGATTTCTAAAGACTTCGTCCAGAAGCGGGAAGAATTGCAGTCGGACCGGAAAGAGCAGAAAGAGCAAGAATTGCAAGTCCCTGTCTGGCAGCATTTTATTGCACTTTGGTACCCACGGGTGACAAAGGCAGCACCTCACACAAACACGACAGTATCCCATGGGGCTGGGCCCTGGCACCGCTCAGGGCACAGTTCTGGGAAAAGGAAACCCATTTAATCTGAACATTAATATTCATGTTTACTTCGCCGTAAACACTTTCAACACCCCTGAGAAAGGATGTCGGGGCCAGGCGATGCAGAAGCTGAACAGCCCATGAAGCCACACACACCGGGCACGCTCGTCCCTTTCCCACTCTGCCTTCGCCACCGTCCCTGCTCCGTGGGCTCGTGCCAGGGCTGGGAACGTGGCCAGGAACGGGTGCAAAACAACCAGTTTCGGAACAAACGCGTCCTCCCCTCGGGGCCCCGCGGATGTTTTCAGGGCACTGCTCTGCGACACGAGGGGCCCCGTCCAGGTAAACGCAGGTAAATTTGTGGCATTTTCACGGATAAACCCATGGGACAGCTGCCGAGCGCTGGTGCCACCAGGCTGGGGCGGCTCTCTGGGGACTCCCCGCTCGCTGCCACCTCCTGCGGGGCGCGTCGCTCGCCCTCCCCCGGCGACACCGCGGCCCTTCCCGGGGGAGCTGCCGGCGGGGGCGGCATTACCTGGCTTCTTCCCCCGCCACTCGGCCCACAGCAGCGTGAGGTCCCCGTCGGCCCGCAGCCAGCGCAGCAGCTGCAGCAGCAGCGCCAGCAGCGCCGCGCCCGCCAGCGCCAGGCACAGCGTGCACGCCATCGCCACCACGGCTCGGCACGGCTCGCTATGGCACGGCTCGGGATGGCACGCCCGGCGCGCCCCTTTATCGGAGCCGCCCCAGCCAGCGCCGGCCCCTGCCCGCCTCCCTCCTGCCTGCCTCTCATCGACGTGTCCTCCCTCCCACCACCGAGTCCTGCCTCCCGCTTCCCTCCTGCCTGCCACCGCCGTGTCCTCCCTCCCTCCCTCCTGCCTCCCACCACCGAGTCCTGCCTCCCACCACCGAGTCCTGCCTCCCGCTTCCCGCCTCCCTCCCACCGCCCTGTCCTCCCTCCCGCCCCCTTGTGCTCCCCCAGGCCCGGCCCCGTGGCGGGGAAGACTGCGGCGATAAGCGCGGGGTGTGTGGGGCAGGGCCGCTGCGAGCGGCCCGAGGGGCGAAGGTTGGTCTTCTGGGAGCGGGACTGTCTCTGTTCTCCTCCTCGCCGTGCCCCTCAGCACTGCCCGGCCGTTCCCCGAGGGACACAGCGCTGCTCCCGGGCATCGCACGGGCTCCGGGGCTTGGAACAAACACTTGGTGTTCGGGGGTCAAACACTTGGTGTTCGAGGGTCAGACGGTGGTGTTCGGAGGAAACGCCCGTGGCTGTTCCCTGCAGAGCCTCCTGGCCATTCCCTGGAGGACACCGGCGATTTCTGTCCCCGCGGAGCACCGTCTGGGATTTCCAGGCCAGCTGTCCCCCCTCCCCTCACAGACCGCAGCATTCCCGGACCAGGTTCCTGCGGGAATGCCACCCCTGGACACGCCTCCTGCTTCAACACCTGAGTGCGAACCTTGTTCTCACAAGCTCCTGCTCTGGCCAAGGTTTCACAGCTTAGGTTTAAACCCTGGCTTATAAATTCGCAGTGGGGGATACCTACAAGTGCTAAAAAACAGGGGCTGCAGCATCTCTGGTCATCACATCACTCACCTACAGCTCTTCACTTCCCAGTGCTTATGTGCAGAGGCAAAAAACTTACTGCTTTCATGTACCAAAGTCTGTCATGACAGGAGATACAGATGCAAAAAGAAGGCTGGACAGGGACTTGTTCACAAGGGCTTGCAGTGATAGGACAAGGTGAATGGACTTAAGCTGAAATGGGTGGGTTTAGATCAGGTATTAGGATGAAATTCTTCCCTGTGGGGATGGTGAGTCACTGGCAAAGGTTTCTCAGAGAAGCTGTGGATGCCCCATCCCTGGAAGTGTCCAAGGCCGGGTTGGACAGGGCTTGGAGCAACCTGGGATAGTTGAAGGTGTCCCTGCCTATGGTAGGGAGTTGGAATGGGATGATCTTTAAGATCCCTTCCAACCCAAACCATTCTATAATTCTATGACTTTATGAAAAGGGTAACCTGTAATAATTCCTACCTCCCACCAGACACTTGATACAAATACATGCGGAGCTTATGTAGGACAGGACACAAAGCCTGTTCCCAAAATCTCACGGGTTAAGGGCCTGTGAACTGTCAGAAGACTTTGCACAGTTGGCTGTGTTTGCCACACGCAGCTGCCTGGTCTGTTCCAGCTCCACTGATGGCCAAAGAATTTGCAAATCAACTCCTGAATCACTACATTTCCATTACAGCTTTTTAAGGCAAAATAGAGCCATTGTCTACCTTTAAACCTTTAGTTTCTCATTGGTTTTTCAGCATATCAGTCCAATCAAGGGAATGGTGACAGAAAATAAAAACACACCACCAACACACTTTGTTTCTGTAAACAGCACCAATTGTCAACTGTGTGCACACAAATAATTGTAATCAAACAGTAGTAGTGGTGTAGAATAGAAGCAGGTCTTGGAGATTAGGAAGGAAGTCTCAGGAACTATGACTGTTCACACTTACACAGCTATAGGTTACAGCTATTCTTTATAATTCTCTGTTTTCTCCTGTTTTGTATTGAGAACTATTTCTTTTGTGTTAATGCAATGCAACTATAATGTCATAAAAAACATAAATAATAAATAGCAAGTAATTTTAAGTGTTTTCTGGGTCTTATTTTCCTCCTTGTGTTAAGTATAGGTGGTACATACAACAGTCCTGTGCCACAACATATCCAAATAGACAGTATAAAGGTGGAAAAGGATGTACACTGAACTTGCACAGTATATTCCCAGTGAGAGTTTCCCCAGCTATTCCCAAAGACACAGGTATGCAGCAGCTCATGCTGAGCTCAGAAAAGATGAAGTAGGAGGAACTCAGGAGGTCCCAGCATCATGTAATTGGTGAGTGATGAGAATTTATCCTGTTAGCTCTGTGCTTCAACCCTTTTAGAACAAAACTGAGTAAACCAGATTTCTCCTGTTAAAAAAAGGTTCAGTGGTGGAATTTTTGTGCATTTGTATACAGTTACAATCAATGGGGATTTTATGGCCTGTCCCCAAGACAGGCATGCAGTTCCTGCTCGGTCCATGAAGCCATACTCTGTGTCACCCTCAGCTTGGGAAGCAGAGCACTGGGAAAAGTTACAAAGTCCTCTACAAGGTGATGCCCATTCTTGCAGTTTTCTGAGTTATAAAAAGTAAATATGCTCCTGTATTACCTTAATGACACAGAAGTACACTGAAGGAATTATCTTTTCAAGTCTATTCAAAAGATATGAGATCCCACCTGCAGTGAAGTTACCACAGGCTGCAGCTTTTACACATGGCTGCTGTAAGACATGTGAATCATGCCAGACTGAGAGATTTCTTCTCAACCCCAAAGCAATGGGCCAAAGATTGATAGACATCCAGGGTTGCCACTTCCAGTCTTACCTTTATGGCCAGCAGTGCTCTGGACTTCCTTGCTGAAGTTCAGCTTAGAGTGTGGACAGTAACATGCACTCTCTCTGTTGCGTCAGAGGCAGTAACTGCTTAGAGAAGAGATGTTTAATGAAATATCAAAGTGAAGGGGAACATCTGCCCAAGAAAGCCAATGGCATTCTGGACTGTATCAGCAGTAGTGTGGCCAGCAGGACCAGGGAAGTGATTGTCCCCTGTATTGCACTGGTGAGGCCACACCTCAAGTGCTGTGTCCAGTTCTGGGCCCCTCACTTCAAGAAAGACATTGAGGTGCCGGAGCAAGTCCAGAGGAGGGCAAGAGTGGAGAAGGGTCTAGAGGGTAAGTCATATAAGGAGCAGCTGAGGGAGCTGGGGGGCTTAGCCTGGAGGAAAGGAGGCTCAGTAGAGACCCTCTTGCTCTCTACAACTCTGTGACAGGAGGTTGTATCCAGGTGGGGGTTGCTCTCTTCTCCCAGATAACAAGCAACAGGACCAAAGGACATGGCAGCTTCAACTGCACCAGGGGAGGTTCAGGATGGACATCAGGAAGAATTTCTTCATTGTGAGGGTGGTTAAGCATTGGAACAGGCAGCCCAGGGAAGTGGTGGAGTCCTCATCTCTAGAAGTGTTCAAGAAACAACTGGATGTGGCACTTAATGCCATGTTTTAGTTGACAAGATGGTGTTTCATCAAAGGTTCAACCTGAAGATCTTGGTGGTCTTTTCCAACCCTAATGATTTTATGATTCGATGAACTCTTCAACAATCACATCATAATGAAGCCCTTGCATTAGACCAATGTCTGAATTCCCAAGGAAAACCTAGAATATTTGCCCTTTTAATGCCTGTACTTAGTTTCCACATGAGAAGTTTATTTTCACTTTCTGAAGAGGCCATTGCTGCTAATAGTTTTTAAAAGTCAACCAAAGTAAACCTGAACAACAGCAGAACGAATGACAGTTCTGTTGCACTTTGCCCCGTGGTTGATGCAGACAGCACTTTGAAGTTCAGTAAACAAGTCCCGATATTTGCACAAAGTCCTCAACTGCAGCTGGGAAGTGCAAGAGCCAATGTAAAGCTGAAGTACAAGGCTCTGAAAACAAAATCACAAACAGCTGCTAATGTGGGAGGTCACAGTCTTACTCCACACCCTGCCCTGACCTTGCTGAGGTTCCCATGTTGTCTCGGTGGCAGCAGGTAAAGAACAATTAAACTCAGCACACAATACGATAACTCACCTTATTCAAGAATTACACTAATTGTGTTGACACACTTAGTGTAAATAAAAGCAAGATAAGCTGCCTTCTGTCTCTAAAGCAAATCACAGAAATAAATGTTTGATTGGATTGCTCTTTCTATGTATTTATATTTTTCTCCAGCTGTGCAGTACTGAGAAGACCTTATGCAGAAGTGGAACTGGGGGATGGAAGGACTGAGAGCTGTCCTATGGAGAAAGACTTGGGGATACTGATGGATGAAAAACTGGGCAAAAGCCAGCAATGTGAGCTTGCAGCCCACATTCCCCATCTACTCTGCACTGCTGAGACCCCACCTCGAGTACTGTGTCCGGCTACAGAGATCCTGGGAAAAAGATGTGGAACTGTGGGAGCAGTTCAGAGGAGGGCCATGAAAATGGACAGAGAAATGGCTGGAGCACCTCTACGGTGGCAAAAGGTTGAGACAGTTGCAGTTGTTCAGCCTGGAGAAGAGAAGGCTCTGGGGAGAGCTTATTGTGGTCTTTGAATATATAAAGGGGCTTATGAGAAACATGAAGTCAGACATGTTACAAGGTATGCAGTGACAGGACAAGGAGCAACAGTTTTAAACTGAGAGAAGGCAGGTTGAGATTAGACATTTGGAGGAAATTGTTGACTGTGAGGATGGTGAGGCCCTGACACACGTTGCCCAGAGAAGCTGTGGGTGCCCCATCCCTGGAAGTGTCCAAGGCCAGGTTGGATGGGGCTTGGAGCAACCTGGGGTAGTGGAAGGTGTCCCTGCCCATGGCAGGGGTTGGAATGACATGATCTTTAAGGTGCCATCCAGCCCAAACCATCCTGTGATTCTATGATTTTATAAAACAAGTAAATTTTCACAGATTCATGGGTGAAGTGCTTCTTCCTCTCGGAATGTTCACAGTGGGCTTCACATGACTGGGTGCCAGCCCTGCTAATGGTATTGTGAGAGCACTGGGTGTGAGTATTTTCCACAGTACTGTGATGCAATTTCTTTGATCCATGTTAGAGCAAATAAAGCTCCAGTGCAATTATCTGAGATTATTTCAGTGTCTGTGTAGAACACAGATTTGAAAAATGCTCTTACTTCACTAAATTATTAATGAGGGTACAATAACACTAAAATGAATGGCAGTAAGTAGAGCAGCACTGTATTCCCTCTTCTTGTATTTCCTCTTTCACTGTGAGCAAAACAGAATATCTTATAAGGAGAAAAGCTCTTTGCTTAGTTTAAGGAAACAAAACTTCTTGGAGAATCTGTCATAAAATGAATGACAAGTGAAGTAAGGCCATGCCTCCATGCTCTCAGCCTCAGAATGTTACCTGTGCCACATGGTTTAGTGTTGCTACAAGAGGAGACATAAACACACATCCAGACAGACAGTCTCATGTAAATGTAACAGAGTGCCAAAAATTCTTCTTTTACATACATCTGTCTAATCAGACAGTGGAAATGTACTGCATTTCTAAAGTTTTTCTTTTTTATTTTATACCTGGTTTAAATTATTTAAGAAAGTGTTGTCTCTTTTGTAATAGCATTTAGTGAAAACCTAAAACTGTGTCTTAGGTAAAGAACATCCATTTATGCGTTTTAAATGTGGCAATCATTGTGATATGATGCTGATTTGAGGTACAATTCTGCTGACACTGTCAGTGAAATTGTTTCTGTTGCCTACAAACAGCACAAGCTGTCTGCTTTCTGCATCAGAATTACCTTCTTGAGTTTAAGTCTCTGAGATTTTCAGCACTTAAACCTCTGCATTCCTAGCTACCCTGATTGCCTCTCGTGTCAGCTTTTAGCATGTTGTTCCATCTTCATGCTTTTTCACACACAGCCCCTTCTGCCTGCTGCCTTACTCAGGCAATTCAGAGACTTGAAGGAAATAACTCCCATCTTTTCTTCCTTCAAATAGTTCCTTAATTTTACTTATGACTTGCATCCTTCTCATTTCAGTTTGTTTAGTTAAACTTTTGTGCGTGAGCTCCCATCACGTTAAAACTCAATGTCTAATTCTAATTACCATAGAACTCAAAACTCATAGAATGGTTTGTGTTGGGAGGGACTTTCAAGATCATCCTGTTCTAACCCTCCTGCCACAGGCAGAGACACCTTCCACCAGACCAGGTTTCTCAGAGCCACATCTAACCTGGCTTTGAACACTTCCAGGCATGGGGCAGCCACAGCTTCTCTGGGCAACCTGTGCCAATGCCTGACCATCCTCAAAGTCAAGAATTTTTCCCCAATATCCCATTGAACCCTGCCCTATGTCACCTTAAAGCCATTCCCCCTTGTCCTATCACTCCATCCCTTGTCCCAAGTCCCTCTCCAGCTCTCTTGGAGGCCCTTAAGGGACTGGAAGGGGTTCTACGGCCTGCCTGGAGCCTTCCTTTCTCCAGGCTGAACAATTAGAATAAGTTGAACTATGGTGTCTTCTGTCTGTTTTTACAACAGTAAATACAACTGTCAGCACTGCCTTCCTGGCCACTGCTTTACAGTTTAGTACAACCTGGTCCCAAGCAATAGAAGGTAAAGCAGAGAAATGGCATTTTTTTGCCAGAGTAAACTGCATCTATACCAGTCAAAACAGGGCCAAGGCATCCAAATATCCAAACTTTCAGTCTGTTACTGTGGTTCATGGTATGGCTTTGCACAAGACACCATCCCAAGGAAAGTGGGATATGTCTGAGGGACATCAGCTACACACACAAACCAGGTCAGTCCAGTTGGTCTCAGGACTAGAAAGTCCAGAGATCATTTTACTTGTTAGCAAAGACATAGCAAAGATGGCTACACAAGTCTTTGCAACTGTTTAGTTGAGCAAACCATAAGTTAAAGCAATGTAACTGTGAGTAAATCATTCCCTCCTCCTTCCGTCCCCACCCCTACACCTTGCTGTGTCCTCCTTCAGAGAAAAATATGTGTAGGAAAACATCTGATAAGAACAGAGCATCATAGAAAAATGCAAAATAATAATATAAAAATGCACAGTGGCAAATCAGTGGTTGTTCAAACAGCCAGGACAAAAATAGGAGCATCTTCAGACACAGAAGGAGATGATTCCTGATTGTTGGTTGGTGGCTTTTTGTGGCATCCCCTGGGCAGGATTTCCTCAAAATAAGAAGCAAAACCCATTTTCCACCTTGTCCCTGGGGTGACACTTGTGTTTGGAGCTGTAAAACTGCAGTGATCCCAACCACCTGCAGCTACACTTGGCCCTGCCCTTCTACCCAATTTCACAGCCATGACTTTTCCAATTTGATTATAAACTGCTTGGCTTTCATTTCTGTTTGCAAAGTGCTCGGAGAGCATTCACTGACACCTGCATTAACTGTATCTGTTTAAAAGGGGCACATTGCTTTTAAAGGACAACATTTGCCTCCAGACAAAGAGCTCCTGCACAGCAAGTCTCCCTTCCCAACCTAATGGATATTTGAATGTGACTTAAGTGATCCAGATGTGTCCTCCACATAAGAGTGAACTCTATTCAGATCTCCCTGATCTCTGTATGTTAGTCTAGACCCCATTACTTTGACTTCTCTTCCTATTTATTGACATTAAAAGCACTTCTACTCAGAGAAGTATTAAAAAGAGAAATCCAGAAAAAAATGCAACATATTTCTGCAGGAAATGGGCCTCTCTTTATATAGAGATAAGATTTGTTTATTATGATGGGACAGTGATGGAATCCAGAGTCCTTGAGTTGTATTATCCATTTCCTTTTCATAACATACTTTCTTTAGTTTATATTAAGAGATGTGACTAAATCACCTGTGTTTGTATGAATATCAGAAATACAGAGCATGGTCAGGTGAACTGAACAAAACCCCATTTGATGGTAATGGCCTTTTGTTTGTGTGACATTACTTCTACATAATTCCTCATATTTATTCAAATGAAACATTAGAAGAAGTCAAGATAGAAATGTATGAAGGACTTTTCCTCAGAGGAAAAGCTATAACTAAGGCTAGAACACATCTGAACTAAAGTAAACAATTTTCTGCTGAGAGAAAGGACTTCACACAGCAAGCCTATGAGGTTTATAGTGAAGACCCTTTATTACATACAGCACACAGTTTATATGGGATTAGAACTACAGCTTATTGGCTAAAAAGAGTTTCACACCACCACACTAGAAACTTTAATTGGTTATAACTCATATCTCACAAGTCCAGTGTTTATATTACTCTTATCCTGGCTGTTTCCATGCACCTGCAGAGTTCTGTGAGAACCTACTGTGTGAATTCCTGGGCAGTAACCTCCTCCCTACCAGCCAGCAGCAGCTGAGCCCGTTGCTGCTTCTAGCTGAAAGCCAAGTCTCACTGGGTTTGTGCAGGCTGGTTTCAGTCTTACAGGATCGTATATAGGTCTGAATTGCTCACTTGTGATTTTTCTGTTGCTGCACTGAACATACTGTATCATATGAATAAATAACATCTAGAGAGGTGAGGGAAAGCAGGTATTTCATCAGAGAGCTGGAGCACCTCTGCTCTGGAGACAGGCTGAGTGAGCTGGGGTTGTTCAGCCTGGAGAAGAGAAGGGTTTGGTTACAGGTCCTTCCAGTACCTAAAGGGGCTCCAGGAGAGCTGGAGAGGGATTTTGGACAAGGGCCTGGAGTGACAGAACAAGAGGGAATGGCTTCCCACTGCCAGAGGGCAAGGTTAGATGGGATACTGGGAAGACATTCTTGGCTGTGAGGGTGGGCAAGCCCTGGCACAGGGTGCCCAGAGAAGCTGTGACTGCCCCATCCCTGGAAGTGTCCAAGGCCAGGCTGGATGAAGCATTGAGCAACCTGGTCTAGTGGAAGGTGTCCCTGCCCCTGCATTTAATCCCTGACAGACTAGATGGTCTTTATTGTCCCTTCCAACCCAAACCATTCTGTGACTCTGTATTTTGCTCTAAAGGAACAGCTCTCTTGCTTTCTTGATACAGAACAAACCATCTTATGATGGTGAAGCAGAGGCAGACATTCCCATGAATATTTACATTCTGATTCTTAGATCCCTGTTTCATGTCTAGCATCTTGGGGTGGTTTTCAAGGTCACTAAATTCAATGGAAAGATTTGCATCTCCTTTCCAGATTTGGAATTCTCTGTATGTACATACAATATTTATTTCACTTCAATGTGTTTTGATGAACCATAAAGGTTTCTCTCTGTGGGCTCTCTTAGTGTACCAGGACTCCTCACACGGAACAGGGAAAACTTTTCTCTCTTGCAACATTCAATATTGTCAGGCATAGGAGGAGGAAAAGAAGGTGTTTTCCAAGACGCTGATTCTGCAGAGCTTTGTCTCCCTGAGCACACGTTTCAGTCAGCAGAAACAAACTCCACTGTGGGGGTAGCCAAGGTACATAAATTAGGAATGCACTGAAAGATTTTCTCTTCCTCCATCTCCTTATACAAAGGTAACTTCTGGAGTAACTTATGGAGATGTCTCTCAAAACCCATGAAAAGACACTTCAAGGAACCCGTTCTTTAGTAACTGTTATCCAGTGACAGAATCAGATAACTAAAGTTCCTTTTTTAATCCCTGATTTTTTTTTTTCTTTAATAATTAGTACTACTTTTTGGACAGCCTCTTAATAGTGCAGTTTTCCTAAGACAGCTATTTTCCATTAATTTTCATCAATTTATTCCTCTTTAGTTTTAATAGAGAACTAAGTTAGTGGGGGTTTGTTTTGGGGGTTTTGTAACTGATGTTCACAATTCCAGCACAAATGTGGGATGGGGTTTGTTCTCTGGCTCAGGCCCCCTCTGCTGGTCTTCCCAAAGCAAAACACAAAATACCAGAGATTTTTCATTACCAACTAATACTTTTAAGAGAAAAATTCAGATTTCTCTTTCTAAACCATTTACTATCAGAATATAAATCATAAGAAAGATCAGCTTTGAGGCTGTGAACTCAGCATGGGGGCAGTTTTTCAACTTAATTCAAGAAAATAATTGCATAATCAAGCATGTGAACCTGTGGAATTTCTCAGGCAAAAAGTCCAAAAGTGAACTCGGCCTAAAAAGCTGATCCCAGTCTGATCTGGCTCCCAGCAGCATCCTGTGATTGGCATTTTAATGAAGATATTATGTAAGAAGGTCCAGAATCTTCTGGGGATGGTTGGTTTTTTTTGTATATCTCAGCGAACAAAAGCCACAGGCAGCATTCCTGCTTGGACAATACATACTTTAAGGAAATAAAAAGGTAAGGAGATACAGTGGCTAAATATTAGCTTACATTCCAGCAACACAATAAAACAGAGAGCTGATCTAATTATTCTTCTGGGGAAATCCCTGGGTGTGAGAAATAATTAGAGCACAATGCTTTTCTAATCAGGTGAAGGACAGGACATGCTGGCATTGGGAAAGGGGAAGTTTGGTGCAACTGGTACTCCAGCACTTCCTTTCTGGTATCCAAAATGAAGAAAAACGAGCTCCAAGACTACTCTAACTAATACATATAAAAAGGTTTCCTGCACATAAAAATGTTTCAGGGAGCAATATATGGTAGCACAGGTGTAAAGCCAGAGAGGTTCAGGAGAGTCACAAAAGACAGTAATGGTTCATTTTCCATAGCTGAGATTTTTGGTAATGTTAAAAAGCATTTTATATGTCACGGCAAGAGGCAAGATATTGGCCACAGGTATTCCAATCAAAGTTCTCTAAGTTTCCTGGGTAAGTAAATTCTTTAACATACTGGACAAAGTGCAGTGGAGGAACACCAATATGGAGAGAGACTTGGAGATCCTTTGCTCAGCTGTAAGGAGAGAAGGACAAGGGAAGATTTTATTGCTGTCTTCAACTCTTTTCAGATGTGGAGGGATAAGGCAAGAGACAACAGGCACAAATTGCAACACAGGAAATTCTGATGGGAAACACGAAAACAGGTGCCCAGACAAGTGGAATTTCCATTGTCAGAGATATTTAGGCTGGGTAGTAGGCAAAGGTTCTTTACCCACAGGGTGGTGGGCACTGAAACAGCCACCCAGCGCAGTGGTCACAGCAAAAACCCTGACAGAGAGCTCCAGGAGCATTAGGGCAGTGCCCTCAGGCACATCATGGGATTGTTGGGGTGTTTGTTGGGGGGTTCTGTGCAGGGCCAGGAGTTGGATGAACCTTGTGGGTCATTTCCAGTTCAGGATATTCTATGATTCTGTGGCTCAGCTGGACAGAGACCTAAGCAGCTCCTCACTGGACCTGCTCTGAGCCAGGAGTTGAACTAGATGACCTCCAGAAGTCCCTTCTAACCAAAATTATTCCATGATTTTATGATAAATGACTTCAGTATCATTAATCCAGCTTAAACTGATGAAAGTTACTTTGACATTACTAATGCCTGCCTGAGCAAATAAGAAATTTAAACCCAATCCAGACTCACTGAAATCAATGGGAATCTTGAATTTAACTTGAAAGGCACTGGATCAGCTTCAATGCTTTTAGGATTTGTGTTCAGAAAACATACTAAGCTTTATTTTTATAGACAACACTAGAAATTGCTTTTTTTTTTTTTTTTACTGTGGGTTTCTCAGTAGTTTGCCTTTGCTGAGAACTGCTTTCTTTTGAGTTTTCACAAATCCTACCCAGAGTTACCAGCAGAGCAAGGGGATTGCTCAGTGCTCTGAGGGGGTGTGACTGTGCTTTTCAGTTTGCACTTGCAGGAAAATTCCCATTTGCTGAGTGTTATTGGTAACGAGCCTCTCTCATCTAATGTGGGTTCAGCTCAGGTCAACCACTCCATTCGTGTTGAGACACTGTCTATAATAATTGAAATTTGTGTCATAGAATGGCAATCTTGTGACCTCGGTGGAGTGAGCTAATGGTTCCAATCCTGTTTTCAGCAGGCTGTTGTGAATTAACATGGCCAGTGCTTTCCCTTTTTCATCTCATTGTTTTTCTCATTTTTGTAAGAAAAGTCTTTGCCCTCTTCCTTATCTTGTCTTTTACAAGGGATCATGTTATTTATTTTGAGCATAAACCAGAGTAAAACAACACAAGGGAGTAATTATGACACAATAAATGTCAAGTACTAGACAATTGTTTTGATCATTCCTATAAAGGTTAAAAAATAAAAAAAAAATTAGAGAGTTTGTAAAAATGTAGTGCATGCCTTTACACTCACAAATAGAAGGGAAACAGATTTATCTTAATAAATACATGAGTGATATACCACAAAGGGAAAAAAAGCAAGGAAACAAGCATATTTCAAATCCTTAGAAGAATTCACATTCCCAAATCTCTCAAGAAGTAGTTGGCCTCCTAATCCATGGGATTAACTGTAATTTCCTGAGATGGGTGGAGACTCCAATTACCTCCAAGGAGCATCCATGTTCTGAGTAATGCTCTGATATGAAGCTGAGCCACGTTATTTGCACTTAAATGTCCTACAGAAGAACATATGCTGATGTGACCTGAAGTGTGAGATTTTCCTTTTTTGGTTGGTTCCTCCTCATGAAACTCTGAGCTTGATCTGCACAACAAGCAGTTTCTCTTCCTAATGCCCCCCATTGCTTTGCTAATGTTTGGTTCTGTACCATCTCCGAAGAAACACAACACCGACATGGTGGGATGAGGGTTGTCATAAAAATGCTAAAAATACACGTTACAAATTGTTTTGCTTTCCTGGGAAAGCCATCACATACAACTTGTGATCTCATATCCATTTTTACCATTTCCCTTATGCCAGCAAACATGAAACAATGTCTTTATTTCTTAGTCAAACCACATCACTACCTATGTAATGAAACTAAATTTGTACTTTGGCAACTAAAAAAGGCGTAAGTGGCAAAATCCAGCTGCAGAACAGGATTAGCCTCTAAATCTGGGACTCTCCAGAATCTTTGGTATGGTGGAAAACCTATTTTGTGAAATACTAAGTAATGTTTAGATTTCAAATATCTCCTTGCCTTTGCTATTTGATTCTGACATGTTGCTTTTAGCTTAATTTAACTGTTTAATTGACACAAAACATTCATCTTCTCAGCTGGGTCCCAGCTAACAGGCTTGTTAAGAGAGATAAGAGAGATTCAACATAAATATAGGAAGGAATGCAGCTAAATGTAAGTTGTGTTTGGTTGTACAAAGAAGGTGACTAGATCCAACTTTTTTAAAAAAGAAAAGACTAGTAAGACAAAAAAAAAAAAAGGGAGTTTACAGAATACAAATGGCATCTTCCCATCAGAACTGTTCTCCTCCACATATGCAAATTCCAGTCTTTACCAAATTTTAGAACCTTTTACCTGAACTTTAATAACTATAAAACTCTTAAGAGCATCATAAGACTCCTGATGACTCAGGATGAAGTATTCTTATGCATCAACAGTCTGACTTGTAATTTCAGCAGTGCTAATTTTTAGGTTAAACACCTGCCAATTGTGGCCAGGCTCATTCAGACTGGTTGGGTAACAGCAGTTTTTACAATGTGCCAATGACTGAGGGATTGATCCTACAAGGCTGAGGTCAGTGGGAGCTTTGTCAGTGACTGCAGTGAAGCCTTCCTGCATGGACTAACAGCAAAGGAAAACAGCAACTTCCATATACCTTCATACTTTTAAAAGAGGAGAACATCTAATGAACAGAGGAGGTGAAAGCCTGGCTGATAAAATATTCTGGGTGTTCTCCACTTCACAGCTTGCCTTGCAGCAAAAGAAGATCTTGTCATGAAAAATAAACTGCGAGAAACTCAATGTCTTCGTGTTCAGATTAAATTAAGTGTATCCCCTTCAGCTTGGCAAGAATTGTGGAAAGTGTCCATACTGGAGTCCTGTTGTGTGAGGATCCGACCCAGCCTTCAGAATACAAATCAACTTATCATTTCTCCTAATGTGGCTTTAAGCTGGTGGATGGTTCCTGTGTTGAGGAGAAGCACAGATGGTGTCAAAAAGACTACATGCATCATACCACAATGAGCCTGGTGGATAGGACAGGGGCCCAAATGAGTTGGCATAGCCTGGCAAGCTGTGCCAGTGCTTCTTCAGACATCAAATATGGTTATTTTGTCCCTTTTTCCCACCAGGTTCAGGACACACACAGGCTTTCTACCAAGACTCGTTCCATTTCAACTACTGAGGCAGCTGAGATTCTAAAGGGAGGGAGAAAAAAAATCAGTATTTAAATGGTTCTCTTGTCCCACTCACTTTTTTGTTTGCTTTAAAATGCTTGTAGACTATATTGACATTCTTTTTTAATTTCCCAATTTCACATGAAAAGCAAATTTTCCTGGCCATCAAGTCTTCAGTGACAGCCACAGATAGAGGGAACCATGTAAAATTCAGGTGATTCACAGATGAGCCCTGAAAACCTTGACAAACTGCATTTTTTTTTCCTGAGATATCTAAATTTCTGTCAGCTTGCTTTGGGCTTTTGGAGAAATTGGGAGATGTTATGCTTTTGTTCTATTTCATATAAAAAAGAGTAGGAGACAAATGGAGGGACAAAAAATAACAATATTCTAGAATATTAAGAACATCAATCTATACTAATTTATATTAATTATGTTAAGTTTAACCTTTACTATCTTATATTCATTTATATGAATGTATTTTATATGCTTTATTTTTATTATGCTTATTTTTGCATGCTTTATATTGTTATTATGCTTCTATTTTTATTATGCTTTATATTAATTTTCAGCATGAAAGGATTTTGCCTCTATTGATATTTTGGTCTTTACTGTACTTTGCTTTTGCTGATTTTCCTGAATTGCAGGTTTCTTCCATCAGCAAATTCTCCCTGGAAAAATAAAACTCATGACTGAGCATTGCTTGCTTTTTTTTACAGCTAAAACAAGAAAAACCACATTGTGATGTCTTAATGATTTTGTACCTAATTTTGTAGACTGAAAATTACCAGCATTTGGGTTTTAACTGATGTCATAACTCTGAATATTGTTTTTAAAAGCCACCAGGAGAGCATGGATGGATCTGTGCTCAGAGGGAACAAAGTGTTGCAGTCTGGGAAGTGCTTGTCAGGACTCCAGCAGAACTTGAATTATGTGAGAACTGCTGCATTTCAAGAATGCGAGATGTTTGCATGTGATGTTCTTCAAAAGAGCAAAATCTTTGTGACATCCCTCAGATAAATTCAGCTTGGATAGAGGATACACCCTAGGTGTGTGCTTTTGATGATTTAAGCATCATGTGATTATTAATCATCACTACAGCACTGGCATTGTACGGAGTTCCCAATGGCACAGCTGCCTGAGCAGATCCCTGCACGTGTCATCACACCAGGGTGGGTGCAGGAATAGCACTGGGAAGACGTAAAGCCTGCACAGCACAGTCATCCAGCTGGCTTCTAGATTCCAAAAATAGGTGCAGCCCCCTGGGGAAAGGACAGGGCAAGGCATCAGTACTTCCCAAGCCAAACACAAAGTTTTGGCAAGATCACACTATTACAGGTCACACTTACCATTAATATGAAGATTTCACTTAGATAACCTCTAAGCACCACAGGAAATTAATAATTAAATAATTTTAGCCATCCAAAAATTGAAAGTCTAGTCTAGGTGGTCACTTACAGAAACTCCAGAAAAGAAAAAAAGTCACCTTCAAAGAACTTCCACAAGCTGCTCCAGACAGCAGTGAAAGCACAGGAGTAACTATCATCTGGATGTGCCCTTCTCCTTGCAGCAAACCAGGGCAGCCTGGACAGCAGCTTGATTATATTTCTAATATTTAGCTGAGGATTAGTAGGTGATACAAATTCTGTACCAAACAGAACAAACCCCCACAGTCTGACAGCCTTGTAAACTGCAGAGTAACTTCCAATATATTATTTCCTGCCTACATCAGCTGTTCATGGCAGACCATTTAAGAGAGAAGAAACAGGGACCACAAATAAGGGAAGCTGCAACCAGGGCTTGAGATGGGAGAAGTGCATTTTTTTCCACTTAGGAGTCAAGAAATGTAAACGGTGCAAGACAAGAGTTCACAATAACAACAGAGATCCTTCCCCTGTACTCTGCCCTAATGAGGACACATCTGGAGAACTGTGAGCAATTCTGGTCTCCACAGCTCAAGAAAGACAAGGAGAGGGTCCAGCAGAGGCCACAAAGATGATGAGGGGTCTGGAGCATCTTTCTTATGTGGAAAGACTGAGGCAGATGGGCCTATTTAGTTTGGAGAAGACTGAGAGGGGATCTCATAAATATCTCCAAGGCAGGTGCCAAGAGGATGGTGCCAGGCTCTCTTTGGTGGTGCCCAGTGACAAGACAAGGAGCAATGGCCATAAACTAAACAAGAAATTTCATCTCAACATGAGGAAGGATTTCTTTCTATTGATGGTGGCAGAGCACTGGAGGGTGTGGAGTCTCTCTCTCCAGAGGCATCCCAAATGTACCGAGATTTGTTCCTGTGTCACCTGCCCCAGGTGACCCCGCCCTGGCAGAGGGTGTTGGACTGGGTGATCTCCAGAGGTCACTTCCAACCCCAATTATTCTGTGACTCCAGATGTCCCATGTTTGAGGAACACACACACAAAATTCTGATACTTCATGATATAACCTTTAATAAAAGAAGTTGAACCTGCTGGTGTCAAACCAGAAGGAGTTAAAAGGAGTGTTGGGCAATAGAACACGCAGATTACAGCAGGCACTTACAGGGTATGGCCATTAGGTTGGAAACCGATTCCAAAGGGCAGTTAAATTGCCATGTGATCCCAGTAGCAACTGCAGTCCCATTTTCTCTTTTTATGGGAAATGATGTCATTGGGAACAGCTTCATCGGGCTAAGTGTGGAATTTTCTAAATTGAGTTTTAATGAATAGATTGGACAAAGTCATCCTCCTGCCTGCAATAACCAAATGTGCATAGGTGGCAAATATCTGTTTATTTAGATACTTAGGTATTTTTTTTTAGAAATACTCTTGGCAAATACCATCCATCTAAAAACTTTTTTAAAGCAGTAACAGGAAACAGAATTGACATTGTCCAAAAATAACATTCTCTAAAAATAGATTGTGGAGCAGCACACAATTTAAAATAGGCCTTATAATGCTAAAAGAATTTTCATGTTCCAAACAGTGAAATATGATTCTTCTCAATAACTCATTAATGATTTATGATACAGTGTTGAGTTTCACAGTGGTTCTTGTTACTGTGGTGCTAATGACAGTAGTGACTACAGGTCCCAACCATCTGTATCACAACCTGAGGTACAGCTAAAGAGAAAATAAAGAGTTGTACCCTGGGAGATGTAGTTTCATCAGCTACAAATATGTTTAGCAGAGTGATATGGTACACACAGCTGTTTTATCCTCATTAAAAGTGATGTTTGCACTTCTTGTAAATATTTATTACCATTGTCAGTACAACAGGGCAAGCAAAACTCGGAAACTAAATAGAAGTTTCACTTTAAGAAAATATTGTGGTAATTTGACTTCATCCAATTTCCCCCGAAAAACATATAAATAGAAGATGACAGCAGCAAACTCTCTGCTGTCATTACATTCCTGCAGCTTAAAACTGGGACATCACCAAACAATATGTGGGACCATGTTTTCAATCACTTTTATTTCAAATAAAAACCACTCAAAACACAGCTGTGGGTAACATGGAATCTAAACGAAATCCATGACTGTATATAATTCAAAGTGTTAGAAGAGATTTATTAAAGTGGAAAAGGAGGGTGGAAAATTAAATTTATGTTTAAGTGTAGAGGTTAAAGAAACATGGCACATGCCTGCAGAAACAATTCGGTGTAACCTCTGCCTTGTCGGTGCATTGTAGATTTCGGGGGGGAAAAAAGGAAAGGAAGGCAAGAGAAAGCAAGGCAAAGTAAGGCAAGGGGAAAGGGAAATGCAGTTTTAAAAATCTGAACTTCATTAAAATTATAATCAATTATCTTCGGATTCCAAAAAGAAATTTAAAATTGCATTAATGCGGATTATGGGAATTACTCCAAAACCTTCCATAATCTCCCTTTCATTTCGGACCACACTGCACATTTTCAGTATATTTTGCATTCAAATCTCTCCAAAGATTTGTTTCCATTAACAAATTTTGCTGCGTTTAAATACAAAGGTCCGAAATTTCTAAATCAAAGGCCCTGAATCGTTAACAGAACGTTTAGCACAACGGAGCGATGCTCAGTATCGTGATAGGGATCACGATTAGGGTGAATACAGGGCGACCGGGTCCAAACATTCCATCCAGGCACAGGCAGCGATGGGAACTGGAGATTTTGTAATCGCACCCAAGCACGGTCAGTTTGTCTGTCACAGGAAAGTCCCGCAGCTCTGAGGTTTTGTTGGATTTTTCGCAGATCTTTTAGCTGTTTCGGGGTAAGGTTGAGCTGTTGTTGGTCTGATCTGCACAAAAGCCCTCGATAAACTGCCCTGAGTCCCTGATGGAGTTGGCAATGATGGATATCTACAATGGGAACATAACCAGCAATTGCAGAGCTTTCCAAATATTCCGTTTAGAGAATCAGAATGGTTTGGGTTGGAAGGGACCCTAAAGATCATCTTTGCAATGATGGATATGTACAACGGGAACATAACCAGCAATTGTAGAGCTTTCTAAATATTCAGCTTAGGGAAGCATAGAATGGTTTGGGTTGGAAGGGACGTTAAAGACCATCTCGTTCCACCCCCTGCCATGGGCAGGGACACCTCCCACTATCCCAGGTTGCTCCAAGCCCTGTCCAACTTCGCCTTGGACACTTCCAGGGATGGGGCAGCCACAGCTTCTCTGGGCACCTGAGCCAGGGCTCACCATCTTCACAGTAATTTCTTCCTCATGTCTAATCTAAACTTCATCTCTTTCAGTTTAAAGCCATTACACATACCGCTTTTTGCTGTTTAAGATGGAAACTGTCTTGAGTGGACAAGCTTGCTAAGCACCCACCTCACCTTTCAGTCCTCCTCAGCATCCCTCCCTTTGCATTCAATTCCTTCCTCACAGCCTCAGAACTCCCATGCATTCCTAATCCTCCCCTTGAAACACTCCTGGCACCTACTCCAGCTCGGAAATCCCCAGCCACGAGGTTTAAACCTGGTTTGCCGGAATTACCGGTGCCCCCCAGAATCACCCCTGTCCCATCGCATCCCCCTCCAGCATCTCCCCCTCTCCCTGACACCAAACAGTCTTAAAGCTTTTCCCCTCAGTTTGTTCCCCGCAGACTCTGGGGGGAGTCGCTGCCCTGAACGCGGTGCCATCCCTTTTGTCCCCAGCCCAGCCTTGATCAAAGGGTGGCTGAAACCCGTGGGATTATCAAACCCATTATGCGTTCATTACTGCTAATCCGCCGCTGATTTTGCCAGCGGTCGCGCTTCCAGCAGGAAAACCTGCGGGGCTCTGGTTTAGGCGGTAAGAGGATATCCCTCAGCACCAGGGGACACAGCCCTAATCTGCGCCAGGGGAGGCTCAGGTTGGACATCAGGAGGAATTTCTCCACATAGAGGGTGATCAGACATCGGAATGGGCTGCCCAGGGAGGTGGGGGAGCCACTGTCCATGGAGGGGTGTAAGGACAGACTGAACGTGGCACTCTGTGCCAGTCTGGCTGACATGGCTCGGTCACAATGATGATCTCAGAGGTCTTTTCCAACCTAATTGACTCTGTGATGGTGGGAGATGAGGAGGCGGACCCCCTCAGGAGGGCTGAGCTGCTGCCGCCACGGGACTGGGACAAGGAGAGGGACAGGGACCGAGACAAACACAGGGACCAGGACAGGGACCGGGACACGGACAGGGACCAGGACACGGACAGGGACTGGGACCGGGACACGGACCGGGACAGAGACAGGGACCGGGACACGGACCGGGACAGAGACAGGGCACAAACACCCCAAGCTCTCCCCGCCGCCTCCCCTCCCGCTCTGCTCTCAGCCCTCAGGGGGAGGGGTGGGGCCGGTGACGTCAGCGCCCCTCGCGCCGCTCCGGCGCATGCGCAGTTCGCGCAGGACCCGGGGCGGAGGGTGATGTAATACCCGTAACGGCCCCGCGCGCACATCCGGGTACCCGCCGGGCTGCGCTGCGCCGCTTCTTTTATTTTTTTCCTTTTTTCCCCCTCCCCCTCCCTATTTTTTTTTTTTAAATTTTTCCTCCCTCCCCCTGAAAACCTCCGTCTGTCGCTTGTTTGGGATTTTTTTGCGGGGGGGGGGGGG